>SKCR01031855.1:0-201495 GCA_019454045.1 Zanthoxylum bungeanum
AGTATGAACAGTTGATATTTAAAGAATGTGTGAACCACTTATAAGTCCCAGGAAAAAAATATGCAAACTGGAATTCAAACCTTACTTATGTATGATGCTCAAGGTAGAAGCCTAGTTACTTATTGAGTCTTATGAATCACTATACTATAGTGTTTGAGTTTTGCAGGTTGGCAACCTAATGATTGACCGTAGATTTCAAAGTTGTGGAGTGGTCGGATAGTAGCGTTTGCATTCAACCAGTCAACCAGGTCTTGGGAGGAAATAAAGAGTCTAGTAGTTTATGTTTTAGATTGCATTGATGTTGTGATTCTGGCCTGAGGCCGAGATTTTATGTTTATGTTGTTTATGGATGCTGGCTTTAGGCCAGGTTGCATGATGTTACGAATACATCATGTCGAAATTTTTCTAGAATTAGAGGCTTATGGAGATGGGTTTAGCCTGTCTGCTACCGGTAACATCGCTGCTAAAGCAGGATGTTACACAAGGTATACTGGGTTTCACAAGAAAAAAGTTTCTTGAAATTTTGAGCCCTCCAAAAAAGGTTTCAGAAGCTATCCATTTACTTTTAATACACACCATCCCTAGGATTCCTAATTTCAATAACCTCTTATGGGTAAAAGTGTTTCACAATGTATGGGCCACTCCATTTGGATTTTAATTTCCAGGAAATAAAAAGATAAGAATTATAAAGAAAAACCTTTTTACCAACTTCAAATATTTTTCGTGAAATTCGACTATCATGAAAGACCTTAGTTTTAGCTTTTAAGGATTTTCGTGTTCTCATATGAATCATTTTTTTAACTCTTCAAGTTCATTTAGTTGCAATTTACGTTCATGACCAGCATTTTCAAGTTTGAATTGAATGTTTTAATAGCCTAACATGCTTTATGCTCAAGTTCTACAAGCAAATGGCAAGGTTTTCCATAAACTAGACGATAAGGGGACATTCCAAAAGATATTTTGAAATCTATTCGATATGCCCAGAGAGCATAAGTTATTCGAAGCGGACCAATCTCAGAGATTTAGATTAATTGTTTTTTTCTAAAATTTGTTTTAATTTCCCTATTCCCTATTCAACTTGACCGTTTTTCTGGGGGTGAAAGGAGGTGAGGTGAGAACTTTGTGTGTGACACCCAACTTTTTTATTAAGGACTAAAAGGCTCTATTTAAAAAAAAGTTTACCTCCATCACTTATGATGGCCCAAGGGATTCCAAATCGACTAAACATTTGTTATTTTAAAAATTTATCACAGTTGTGCGATCATTTTCCGACAAGGAATTATCTCGACCCATTTTGAGACATAATCAACTACAACTAAAATATATAAAAATCCAAATGATGATGGAATAGGCCCTTCCTTGAAATCTATCTCCCAACAATCAAAGATTTCGACAACAAGGATGGAATTTAAAGGGCATTCTTGTTTCTTTTTGAAATGGATCGCAACTTTTGAACAATTTTCGCAAGTTTTGCAGAAAGTGTGTGCATCTTTAAAAATGGTGGGCCAATTAAATCCACACTGTAAATTTTTGTAGTTTTCTTAGATGAAAAATTACCTTCATATACTTTTGAATGACAAAACTAAAATAAAAACACCACTTATCTCATTGTCTGGCATGCATCTTCTGAAAATCTGATCAGGGCAGGACTTTAAACAAATATGAATCATCCTTCGGTCAAAAAAATTTTCTCTTATCTTGTTGGCTCCAGTCTGGAGGTATCTTTCCTGTTGCAAGAAAATTGACAATATTAGCATACCAAGGCACTGTGTTTACAGAGAATAAAAATTTATCGGGAAATAATCATTGATGGAAGTGGTATCAATTAGTGACTTGTTTGTAAGTCTCGATAAGTGATCTGCAACCACGTTCTCTGCCCGTTTTCTTGTCTTTGATTGTGAGATTGAATTATTGAAAAACAACAAGATCCATCGTATTAATCTTGGCTTAGCCTTCTGTTTAGACATCAAATATCTATCAGCAGCATGATTAGAGTAAACAACGGTTGAAGAACCGATTATATAAATATGATCGAAATTTATCCAATGTAAATATTACAGCAAGTATTTTTTTTTCTATGGTAGTTTAATTCATTTTTTCATTGTTTAAAGTTCTACTTGCACAGTATATTACTTACGGCTTACCTTCCTTTCTCTGTCCTAGCACTGCACCAATTGCATAATCAGTAACATCACACATTAGCTTAAAAGGCAAGGACCAATCAGAGGATTTCATAATAGGAGCAGAAATCAAAAGACTGATAATTGTTTCAAATGATTTTTGACATTCTTCTGTCGATTCAAATGTTTAATCTTTTATTATGAGGTTACATAAGGGTCTGGATTTGGTACTAAAATTTTTAATTAACCTCCTATAAAATCATGCATTTCCAAAAAAGAATGAATGTCCCTGACTGTTTTTGGTGATGGTAATTTAGAAATTACCTCTATTTTTGCTTTGTCAACCTCAATACCTTTAGACGAAATGACGTTGTCCCAAAAATAATTCCTGAATTAGTCATGAAATGACATTTTTTCCAATTTAACACAAGTCATTTTCTTCACCTCTTTCAAAATATTTTCCAGATTATTCAAGCAATTATCAAATGAATTCCCAAAAATAGTTATATCATCCATAAAAACCTCTAAACAGTGTTCAACCATGTCACTAAATATGTTTAACATGCATCTTTGGATTGTAACGACCGGTAGTAATTACAACTACTTATGACGATACTATTATTTACGGGACAAAAAAACGTAAAATAAATCATGTGGTGATTCAAATACAATTATAAAAAGACTTTGGGAACAATCGGAAGATTTCTCGAGGTCCCGAGAAAAAATCATATCGTATGTCCTTTTATAATATATATGGTATTTTGGGCATAAATTTTCATACGAACTCCGATTTTTATGAATTTTATATCGTCAGAAAGCTAAGACCGAGACCTATAACTTCCGCGTTAAATATTTTCCCAAATTCGGACCATAAATGGGTCAAAAATGTAAGTTTAAATTCGGATGAATAGTGATTTCGGGATTAAAATTAAAAATCTCCAAATTCTAGATTTCTCTACATTTTTCCCCATAACTTAAAAATCTAGCACACCCCCTACTATATAAAGGAGTTACTATTCCCAAATCTCAAACTTTTGGAAATAAAAAAATAGAAGCAAAAAAAAAAAAACGTAAGAGAAAGAGAGGGAAGAAAGAAAGAAGAAAGAAGAGAGAAAAGAAGAGAAGGAAGAAGAAGAGAAGGAAGAAGAAGAAGAAGAAGGAAGAAAGAAAGAAGAGGAGAAAAGGAGAAGCAAATGAGTTTTTCTATCCATGGAGCTTAATGAAAGGATGGGAAACAAAAGAAGTAAGGTAAAAAACTTGACCCAAAATTTCAATTTTGTGATTTTAGTAAATTGATGTTATGGAGATTATAGTAACATATTTGGTATTGTATTTTAGTGGTTTATTAGTTAAGAAATGAGTTTTATGGTGAGTGCTTTAAGTTTGAAAGGTTTAAAGAGCTTATTGGAAAAATAATTTGGTGAATGATTGAGAAGATGATGATGATAAAATGGTAGTTTAGGATGTGTGAAATGATGGTTTGAGTATTGATTTTAGTATGAGAATGGTTAGGGTGTTGATTTGGATAAATGGGTGATGATATGTGATGAGTTTTGAAGTTGGATTATGTTATGATGTAATGAATATATAAATGGTGAATTTGAGAATTTCGCATACCAATTATTCGATAAAATGCCAAGCTCATATCAAATTAAGAAACTAAGCATGATTTGTATGTTATAAAGAGTGTATATGATAGTAGAAATTCTGTTGGGGTGGGATTAAATGTGTTTAAAATAGATGGTGTGAAACAAGGAATATAATTAATGAAATCAGTTCTGTCCCATTCCGGTACAGGTCGTGTTTGATAGCTTCTAACTCAAGTTTTATTTGCCAAATGCCGAATGATAACCGTAAAATATAGTAAACTAGATACATAGAGGAGTAATATATCCAAATTTCAGAATTTTTGGACTTAAGACGCTAATGTAGAAAAATCTCCAAAATCAACTGATCGGCAGTAAAGTCTGCACCTATGACCTGATGACGTAGGCTCGGTTTTTAATTTTTAAAATGAGTTTCGGGTGTCCAAACGATAAGCCGTTAGTGCCAAAATAAATTAGACACATAGGAGCATGACATATAAAAAATTCAGAACCATTGGATTTAATAAGAATTTTTTCGGAGTTTCGAATTTGAATGATCAGCAGGGACTGATCTGATTCTGTCCCTGCTGAACAGCTGGTAGAAATCAGTTTGTTTACGGAGTTCCGGGAATTGAAATTAGGATCCGTAAAATTTGGGATAAAGTATACTCATAGAGGATTCATCCATAAAAATTTAAAGTCTAAATTCCTTACCATTTGTTCCCAGTAAAATTCCAATCTGACCCAAAAACCTAGAAAATTCTGGTTCATTTATTCTTCTAAGTTAATTAAATATTTGATTGTTCTAACAATCCCTTTATTCTTATAGATCAACGTCAGAACTCAAAACCATCGTCGACGCCGTGAAAAGACGCTGTCAAGCCCCAATCAGTGAGTGGACCTCTTTTCTTTAAACTGGTTTTATTTATCAAGTTTTAAGTTTTAATATCAGACTTATTCTTTTATACCTTAGGGCATTAGATTTCTTTTATTATTGAACTTATGTTTTAAAGTTATGTATTAGTTGTGCTTTACACAAAAAAGTTTTTAAAACATAAGTTTTTATTTATTTCGGGGCATGAGGTAAAACCTCACCCCAGTATGTAACTTGAGATTAGAGATGAAATTGACGGATACAGAGAGCATGTGCACATGTTGAGGACTTGGGGGACGCCCTTGGATCCTCAGCGCTCAGATGGTACATTCCTGTGCGGAGATGCGCCTTCGGGCGGAGATGCGCCTTTGGGCGGAGTTGCGTCTACGGGCGGAGATGCACCTTCGGGGAGAGATGCGCCTACGGGTGGAGATGCGCCTACGGGCGGAGATGCGCCTACGGGCGGAGATTCTGTTTTCACAAAAAGGATTTCAATTTTCAGTTTTCAGTTTTCAGAAAAGAGCTTTAGAAAAGAATTTAGAAAAACGGATTTGGAGTGAAGTACAAGAAAGAGTTTTCAGTTTTCAGTTTTCAAATTCTCAGTACTCAGATTTCGGAGTTTCAGAACTTAGATTTTGGAAAATAGTTTTCAGAAATACTGGATATTCAGTAATAGATTTCAGAAATCAGTGTTTTAAAGGCAGTTTTCCGAAATATAAAGTTTTCATGTAAAGATGTTTTGAAAACATGATTTTAAAGCTAAAAGATTTTTATCAGTTTCATTTTTTTAGTTCACTCACTTAGATCGTATGACGATCTAACCCCTCTCTAGCCTTTATGTTTTTGCAGGATTTTCGGAGGACGAGCTCTGGAGGATGGATACTGATGCAGTCACCAGGATTGGAGTCCACCAGTTTAGAGTCAAAAGTGTTATAGTTGGGTCAGGGTTGCATGTATGCATTAGTGATAATCATTACAAGTAATTTTTCTAAAGTGTTGAAATAGAAGTATTCCTGAGTGAGCATTAATAAAAATATATTATGTTATTCGAGATTTGATCTATATGCATGACATTGCATTTAGAATAGTTTACGATACAGTCAGATATTCAGAGGCTTATGGGGTTAGCACGGCTATCCCCTGCCAGTAACATCTCCCAAATTTGGGGATGTTACAAAGATGGTATCAGAGCATGGTCTAGGGAGTCTGTGACTGTAGTGGGCTTGTATACGTTGTATGTCCGGGATACCCGTGTATAAGGCACTACCTCTCCAGTATTTGATCCTCGAGTACGTCCTCAAAGCTTAATAAACAGGTTAGTAAGTGTTCCTATATCCTTCAAATTCTTTTCCCTCAATTAAAATAGAAATCATTCCATAATCATCTTTGACTATTTCCTAAGTTCAGTGTGAGTTAAGGAACTCGATAGTGAATTCCAAGGAAAGTCATTCTAGAAAGCAAAACAGAAAGAGGAAACTAGAAGAAAAGATACATATGAGCTTGAATCAGTTAGAAACAGAGATGCGTGGAGATAAAGTGAAATAGAAAAGTTTAAGGGTATCCATCCAGAAAGGTAGAAAGAGAAAGATAAGGCTAGAAAAGAAATAAGATAAAGTAGAGGATATGAAACCAGAGCAGTAGGTAAGATGTAGGAACCCATGATAATAAGAGGAAATAACGAAAGTCCCAATAAGTATTAGAGCGCCTAGTAAAATTAAGATTCCATTTCTATTCTAGAAGTCCCTCCAAGTAAATCCAATAGTCTTCAAGATCCTCTTATAACTAGTGAACCCTACGAGTATCGTAGAATAGCCAGAGAAACCACAGAATCAAGAAACCCAGAATAGTATTGAGAGATCTAATGGACCTAAATGTCAAAAAGGATTTAAACGACTTCAGATACCCAAACCCCGACCACGATTCTTAAGTGCAAAGCAGAAATCGCTAGTTACCTTACTCTTAGTAACCTAATAGAGATAAAACCTTAAACTATCATGTCTTCAAACTTTTCAGTGAACTCAGATTAGAGAGTTTCCCTAATAGAGCCTACCTCATAGATATAGATGACCGTAAGAGATTGGATAAGAGTTTACCCATGAACTTGGAAAACAGATCAGCCTAAAGTCAGTGGAAACCCATGAGAATATGCAGGAATAGACCTATGAGGATAAAAAGAGTTTGAAGTAACAAAAGCAGCTGTATGAAGCGTAAATAGAGTGCCATAGCCGAAATCTATAGCAAGGACAGAGAGTATAGATTAGGGAAGAAGAAGTAAGATACAGAGGTAGATAGAGATAGAGAAATAGAAATAGATAAGAAATGGCGAAATCTATAGTTGTATGAATCAGTGACATGGAGTTAAGTAATAAAAGACAATGGTAAAACTAGTAGTAAAGATGAGTGTTGTAAGATACCCTTCTTTTTCAAAAAAAAAAGAAAAAAGAAGATTCCTCCGAGTTGAATCAATATTTTTTTTGAACCACCCCGTAGCAGTAGCAAGTTCCCTCTAGTATCGGGGACCGTTATAAAATAAAAAAAGTAAGAAAGCTAAGGACGATCGTGCAATATTCAAATAGATGTGTGATGCCATAAAGGTATAAAGACTTTAGATTTTAAGAACTCAGACCCATAATCAAATAATATGAGTGGTGACCGAAATGGCAGTTAGTTACCCTAACTAAGGAAACCGATAGATAAATCCCGACTTATCCAGATCTTCGATCTTTCGAGATATCAGTTAAAGAAGTTATCTCGATGGAGTTTATTTTATATATATCTTACATGAACAATGGGTTCCATCAGGACATAAAGCATTAGAACGAGGATAAAGAAATTTTCTGAGGCGTGAAGAAAATGATTAGTGAGATGTAAACAATCCCCATTAGTACAGAAGACCGGGAGGGAAACCCAATGGGATTCTATTGAAGAGATAAACAGGATTTTGACAGGAAACATTCACCTAGGAGAAAGATCAAGGAAGTTTTGAGAGTATAAAAAAAAAAACTTAACATAGTTCATAGATTAAGAATGTCAGATATTGTATAAACCATAGATGAGCTGAGTTGGTAAAGATTCGTAGGAAAGCATAAGGATAGGTATAAGAATAAATTTACAAGATTGGAAGTGTTTAAGGAAGTGATAGGAGTTTCAATATCGGTGATAGGACAAAGCGATCAAATCAAGGCTTATAGCACGATCAGAAGGGCGAAATTTAAGAAACAAATAGGACAATGACTTACAAGAAGTCTTAATAGTAAGAAGTATGGTGAGGAAACAGAATATGCGGATGGTATAAGGAGTAGCAAGGAAGTAATTGAATCTAGGATAGTTTTGGGACCCTAGAACTTAGTAAAGGAAAGAATATAAAAAGAAGAACAACTAAAGATTAAACAAATCATGTGATAGATCGATGACTAGATGATGAATCTGGAGAATCATGAACTAGAAACTTGAAAAAGAGAAGGTTTAACACTATGTTGGGAAAGATTCATAGGGTTATAGTGAGTAACTTATAAAAAAGAACCTCATGGTATTAAGAAAAGAAGGATTTTGGAAAAAATAAGAATACGACAGAGGGTACTTCTAGGAAGACTTGTATAAGATGTAAAGTGAGTAGTTAATAGAGATGACCGGGAGTAAAGTTAGAAAAGGTAGAAATTTTGAGTCGTAAAACCTAGTGTAGGAAAAGACATTAGACAGGTATACACGAAAGCCATAGGTAAGGGCATATATCATCAAAAACACTGATAGTTCGAGATTAGCTCCCACCCTCCCAACCCTCGACCGATACCGATAACAAATGAAACAGACATGCAATCTTGAGATATTCCAAGAGCAAGTACAAGAATAGTGATATAAGAAAAGAAAGATAATCTGAGTAATAGATACTAACAGGAAACATTAGATAAAGTAACAAGAGAAAAAGTGATACCAAAGTATGGGATAAAAATGTATATGACAGTGTTAAGGATAATCAAGGACATATGAAATAAGATATTCTTTAGTAAAGAAAAAAAATATGACCCATAGTAGGTGCAGATAGAGAATAATACAGAAAAATAAATCAACAAGATGGTTGATACCAGTATGGAAAGTGAGATAGTCAAAAGGTAATAAGAAATATGAGAGAACATACTAGGTAAGTATTGAAAGAAGAGTAATGTAATATAAAACCAAGGGAGCAAGATTACCTTAATATGGAAATTAATGAAAAGGATATACTTAGTTGCGACTGCATATGAGAAGACAAATGGATATAAAAGAATAACGGAAAAAGATCGAGAATAGAGATATATAAGATATAGTCCAAGGATAAAACATAAACCAAGTAAGCTCTTAGTAAAATAAAGAAGGATGAAAATAATACTAAGAAAGAGTTAGAAAGAAATTACGTAAGGTACCCAGCCCTAGCTTAAGGAGACCAAACCACTACGGGTTTGGGATGGTTTAACCGCGGGTTATGGGTGGTTTGGTAGGTTTATATTTTAGCGCAGGAATGGCAAAGTAAGTTAATACAAAGCAGCTGTCGAGAAATGTGAGACAAAAGAATAGAAAAGAAAATATCAAAGAAAATTCACAGATGATCAAATAAGACTTTGGGAGGATGGGAAAGAAGTTGCCAGGTTATGACAGAATAGTAATCAAGGAATGGCAAGAACTTAATATTGTAATAAGTATGTAAGAGAAAACTCGATGTAAGAAAGACAGAATAGACCAAGGAAATCTATATTAGTCGATAAAATGAAGTAAAGGAACAAGAGGGTACAAGGAAAAGATTAGGAAAGAGGGATCGATAAGGTTCAATCAAGATAGAAAATGATTCTAAGGTTAAGAAGGACAAATGGAATAGAGAAACATTAAGTATGGTGTTAGATATTAGAATCCTCAATAGAAACCAAGAGATAGCTATTGAAAGATTGTTCACGTCAAGAAGTCTTAGAAACAAGAGTATAAAGAATAATGGAAAGAAAAGAATGACCATATTCAAAGAAATACTCTGCAGGATTATTACAGAACAAGGGCCTAGGAAGAAGGATTAAATAGCCAGTAAAAGGATAGAGACTAGAAGATCAAGAGAACCACGAGTTAGACGCCAAAGAGGATTCGAGGACGAATCCTATTTAAGGGGGGGAGAATTTGTAACGACTGGTAGTAATTACTACTACGTATGACGATACTATTATTTACGGGACAAAGAAACGTAAAATAAATCATGTGGTGATTCAAATACAATTATAAAAAGACTTTGGGAACGATCGGAAGATTTCTCGAGGTCCCGAGAGAAGAAATCGTACCGTATGTCTTTTTTATACTATATATGGTATTTTGGGCATAACGTTTTCATACGAACTCCGATTTTTATGAATTTTATATCGTCAGAAAGCTAAGACCGAGACCTATAACTTCCGCGTTAAATATTTTCCAAAATTCGGACCATAAATGGGTCAAAAATGTAAGTTTAAATTCGGATGAATAGTGCTTTCGGGATAAAATTAAAAATCTCCAAAATTCTAGATTTCTCTACATTTTTCCCCATAACTTTAAAAATCTAGCACACCCCCCACTATATAAAGGAGTTACTATTCCCAAATCTCAAACTTTTGGAAATAAAAAAATAGAAGCAAAAAAAAAAAAACGTAAGAGAAAAGAGAGGGAAAGAAAGAAGAAGAAGAAGAGAAGGAGAAGAAGAAAGAAGAAGAAAAAAGAAGAGAAGGAAAGAAGAAAGAAGAGGAGAAAAGGAGAAGCAAAGGAGTTTTGCTATCCATTGAGCTTAATGAAAGGATTGGGAAACAAAAGAAGTAAGGTAAAAAACTTGACCCCAAATTTCAATTTTGTGATTTTAGTAAATTGATGTTATGGAGATTATAGTAACATATTTGGTATTGTATTTTAGTGGTTTATTAGTTAAGAAATGAGTTTTATGGTGAGTGCTTTAAGTTTGAAAGGTTTAAAGAGCTTATTGGAAATAATAATTTGGTGAATGATTGAGTAGATGATGATGATAAAATGGTAGTTTAGGATCTGTGAAATGATGGTTTGAGTATTGATTTTAGTATGAGAATGGTTAGGGTGTTGATTTGGATAAAGTGGGTGATGATATGTGATGAGTTTTGAAGTTGGATTATGTTATGGTGTAATGAATATATAAATGGTGAATTTGAGAATTTCGCATACCAATTATTCGATAAAATGCCAAGCACATATCAAATTAAGAAACTAAGCATGATTTGTATGTTATAAAGAGTGTATATGATAGTAGAAATTCTGTTGGGGGTTGTGGGATTAAATGTGTTAAAATAGATAGTGAAACAAGGAATATAATTAATGAAATCAGTTCTGTCCCATTTCGGTACAGGTCGTGTTTGATCGCTTCTAACTCGAGTTTTATTTGCCCGAATGATAAACCGTAAAATTCTGAGTCAACTAGATACATAAAGGAGTAACATATCCAAATTTCAGAATTTTTGGACTTAAGACGCTAATGTAGAAAAATCTCCAAAGTCAACTGATCGGCAGTAATGTCTGCACCTGTGACCTGATGACCTAGGCTCGGTTTTTGATTTTTAAAATGAGTTTCGGGTGTCCAAACGATAAGCCGTCAGTGCCAAAATAAACTAGACACATAGGAGCATGACATATAAAAAATTCAGAACCATTGGATTTAATAAGAATTTTGTCGGAGTTTCGATTTGAGTGATCAGCAGGGACTGATCTGATTCTGTCCCTGCTGAACAGCTGGTAGAAATCAGTTTGTTTACGGAGTTCCGGGAATCGAAATTAGGATCCGTAAAATTTGGGATAAAGTAAACTCATAGGGGATTCATCCATAAAAATTTCAAGTCTAAATTCCTTTCCATTTGTTCCCAGTAAAATTCCAAATCTGACCCAAAAACCTAGAAAATTCTGGTTCATTTATTCTTCTAAGTTAATTAAATATTTGTTTGTTCTAACAATCCCTTTATTCTTATAGATCAACGTCAGAACTCACAACCATCGTCGACGCCGTGAAAAGACGCCGTCAAGCCCCAATCAGTGAGTGGACCTCTTTTCTTTAAACCGGTTTTTTTATCAAGTTTTAAGTTTTAATATCAGACTTATTCTTTTATACCTTAGGGCGTTAGATTTCTTTTATTATTGAACTTATGTTTTAAAGTTATGTATTAGTTGTGCTTTACACAGAAAAGTTTTCAAAACATAAGTTTTTATTTATTTCGGGGCATGAGGTAAAACCTCACCCCAGTATGTAACTTGAGATTCAGATGAAATTGACGGATTCAGAGAGCATGTGCACATGTTGAGGACTTGGGGAACGCCCCTGGATCCTCAGCACTAAGATGGTACATTCCTGGGCGGAGATGCGCCTACGGGCGGAGATGCGCCTTGGGGCGGAGATGCGCCTACGGGCGGAGATGCGCCTTCGGGCGGAGATACGCCTACGGGGGGAGATGCGCCTACGGGCGGGGATGCGCCTTCGAGCGGAGATGCACATACGGGCGGAGATGCGACTACGGGCGGAGATTCTGTTTTCAGAAAAAGGATTTCAATTTTCAGTTTTCAGAAAAGAGCTTTAGAAAAGAATTTAGAAAAACAGATTTAGAGTGAAGTACATGAAAGAATTTTCAGTTTTCAAATTCTCAGTACTCAGATATCGGAGTTTCAGAACTTAGATTTTGGAAAATAGTTTTCAGAAATACTGGATATTCAGTAATAGATTTTAGAAATCAGTGTTTTAAAGGCAGTTTTCCGAAATACAAAGTTTTCATGTAAAGATGTTTTGAAAACATGATTTTAAAGTTAAAAGATTTTTATTAGTGTTCATTTTTTAGTCCGCTCACTTAGATCGTATGACGATCTAACCTCCCTCTAGCCTTTATGTTTTTATAGGATTTCTAGAGGACGAGCTCGGGAGGATGGATACTTATGCAGTCAACAGGGTTGGAGTTCACCAGTTTAGAGTCAAAAGTGTTATTGTTGGGTCAGGGTTGCATGTATGCATTAGTGATAGTCATTACAAGTAATTTTTCTAAAGTGTTGAAATAGAAGTATTCCTGAGTGAGCATTAATAAAAATATATTATGTTATTCGAGATTTGATCTATATGCATGACATTGCATTTAGAATAGTTTACGATACAGTCAGCTTTTCAGAGGCTTATGGGGTTAGCACGGCTATCCCCTGCCGGTAACATCTCCTAAATTTGGGATGTTATAGGAATGTTGCAGGTGCATTACAAATTCCAAAAGGCATTTTCCTAAATACAAATGTTCCAAAAGCATATGTGAATGTGCTCTTTTCCTGATATTCTAAGTAATAGGAATCTGATAATAACTGGAGTAACCATCAAGAAAACAATTGTACAGATGTCCAGCTACTCTTTCCAAAATTTGATCAAGAAATGGTAAAGGAAAATGATATTTTCTAGTTGCGTCATTTAGTTTTCTATAATCAATGCACATACGCCAAGTAGATGAAATGCGAGTTGGGATTAATTCTCCTTTATCATTTTTTACAACAGTAATTCCAGACTTTTTGGGTACAACTTGTGTAGGACTTAACCACTTACTATCAAAAATAGGGTAGATAATGCTTGCATCAAGAAGTTTAAGAACCTTTGTTTTTACTACTTTTTTCATGTGAGGGTTTAATCTTCTTTGGGGTTGAAGATATTGTTGGGTTTGGGTAAAATACCTAGGTTGCGCATCGGAATTTGGGAAAATCAAATTTTCTCATTTCTTTAATTTTTCTTGAATAATTAAAATAAACTTATTTATTTTAATCGTTAAAAATAGAAATCTTTTAACCCGAAAATCATAATTTTAGTAAATTACTATAAGATCCCAAAACTTTTCATTTTCATCATTTTAGTCGTAAGTTGTTAAAAACAAATTTAGGTGATTTACAATCACTACAAAAATGATTTTTACATCAAATATACATTAAAAAAAGAAATCCGAAAAATTTCCAGATTTTTCAGTAATTACGAAAATACCACTAAACTTTATATTTTGATCATTTTAGTCCTAGTTTGTCAAATACATAATTAGGTGATTCCCAATCACTGCCAAAATGATTTAAACATGTCATACATGTCAAAATACAAATTTTAATTCATGAAAACAATTTTTCCAAAATTACCGAGAGGACCCTCAAGTTTCCAAGAATTGCACTTTAGACCAAATTGGTTCAAAACCATTCAAGATCAAGTCCAATCAACACCAAAATTAATATGCATCATATACACATCATTAATTAACATATATATGAAAAGCCCTAAATTTGGAGAGGGTTATGAATCCTAATTTTTCAAAATTATCAAATTGGGTAATTTACACCAAATTAATAAAATTCAACACTTTAATTCAATCCTTACTATACCAAACAAGTCTCACCCCCATGACACAACTCAAGAAAAATTCTAGGTCATTTATATGTGGCTAAGCAACTCTAAAATGATAACATCACCATCAAATGGCTAAAAGAGTGCTTAAGAACTAATTTCAAGCAATCTTTTTAACATACATGCTTTCATCTTTCTGCCAAGTACCAAACCATCAAAATACAAACAAAATTGACTAGAGAAAGATCTAAGCTACACATATTGAATCCTAGAGTTATAGAAATATTTTTCAAGAAGAATAAAGTAAAGAAAAACTTACAAAAATACCAAGATTCCAAGCTTTTCTTTTTCTCATAACCTTACTTTGTATTTGATTTTAGGGTTCTCGGATAATGAAATAAAAAATGAAAACCAAGGCTTATATATTTTCTAGCATGTGGTTGAAAATCCTAGAAAATTATCAACCATTTTTCAAATTTTTTATTTCATTAAATAAATGTTGAAAATGATTTAATTAAAAATGTTGTATTTATCCATTAAATACCACACTTGGACTAATTAAATCAAGCCATTTATAGCCATTCCAACCAATTAAAATAAGCCATCTAACTTACTTTAATAAAGTAAAAAGATATTTATTATTTAATCAATTTAATTATTTAACATTTAAATTATCAAATAATTAAATAAAAATATCTAAATATATGTATTATATTTACATTAAATAATCAAAATGCATATATTAATTATAAATTTCAAATATCATAATTTGACATTTAATAAATGGTAGAAAGATCTCAAATACATATATTATCGTTTAACCGTTAAACAACTTATAAATAATCAGTATTATTTATAAAAGTTGTCATAGTGCTCTACGAGTATGTTTCATTAATGAGACTCTTTAGATTCAGGCATATCCATCACGTAATCCAATTTCGTGTCCATAATCTACCCACCCGTAAATTTTGACGACCACAGATAAACTCACTAAATCATATAGGCCGAGGTCATTGCATACGTATAATCTCTCCGTCACATGTATTCGGATTATCCTAGATATATAGATAAAACCGTCAATTATCAATCGGTATAATCTCGTCAATAATTCTAGTAGCAATATCTTAATAACACTCGGAACTAACTTCTATAGTGTACCACAGGCCCATGGATTTAACAGATTGCTAATTGTACATTGAATACCTATGCTCTATACACAGAACTAACAGATCTTATCTTGATAAGCACAAGATATCATGAGGATCAGTCCACACCCAACGAACAGGCGGAGGTCTAATCTAAATAGATTAGTGACGTGACTACCATCAAAGTGTTGAGGATACCTCATACATCCACAATGGTATCTCAAGTCGAAAGACCATTATACTCACTTGACCCGAGAAGATTTCTATTGACGTTGGTGTACTATCTATTAGGAAATATTCGGTGAGTCGTTAAGTGTTTATTCAATATAAACACCTACACGTCTATACGAGTCTCCCCAGACTCATGGTTCATTGGGATAAACCATTTGACTAAGTCTCGATATACGATGTGTACTAGTCTCAACGAATTTTACTAACTGACCTGTCTTAGTAAATCTTGACCAGGAACTTTATTTGATAATATATTTCTGGTAGTGTCACTTCCCAATGTCAATTACAAATTACTTTGTAACTTCGCACTTCATTATATATTATCAGGTCTTTGTCTAAAATATACATATCACTAAATCATATTTAGTTTCAATCTCATCATAATAAGATCGAATATGTATATAAAAGCAAGAAATACTATCATAAATTAATTAATATTATGGAAAAATATATTATTCGTATTCATAAATCAAGCATGAATACGATTCGGATTGGAACTTCGAGCACCAATCCTAATAGATATGTCCTAGCATTATCTTTTAAATGTATTCAGCATGTGCAAATTAATGAATTAATACTTTTTATATCTTTTAAAGTCCATCCAATTTTCAGTTTATGTTCTTTCAACTCATTTAAAAGCTTAGCTTCTTGATCATTTTTAAGAAGAGAAAAAATTCGATATGGTAAGTTTGATTATTTTATAGAAATGCATATTTCAGTCCTTCTGAGATATCTTTTAGCTCCAAATTGGGTGCTTTTTCATGTTTTCCTTCTTCTAGTGTTCTCAGTTCTTCCAAATTTTTAATCTTTCCATCATCTTCTAATATCTTTGTAGAGTCAAGTATAAAATCATTAGTAATATTCGAATTTATTTGCGCACTTGACTTAATAAAATTAGTGGTAAAAAATTTAATGGGATTATATAAACTCCCATGAATATGCTCATCCACAATAGGTTCAATTGATTATATGCTTTCGTTTTCATTATCCTCATCATATGGTTGTTTGCACATATTAAAAATATTTAGCTCTAATGTCATGTTGCCAAAAGGCAGATTTATGATTCCATTCCTGCAATTAATTAAAGCATCAGCTGTTGCTAAAAATGGACGACCAGGTATTACAGGGATTGACTTATAACTGTCTGCCACAGGTTGTGTTTCTAAAATAATAAAATCCAGAGGATATATGAATTTATCGATTTACAATAACACATCTTGCACAATTTCTTTTGGTACCTTAACTGATCTATCGGGAAGTAAAATAATAGTTGAGGTTGGTTTCATCTCACCGATATTAAGTTGTTGGTAAATCGAAAAGTGAAGTAAATTTACACTAGCTCTAAGATCAAGCAAAACATGTTAAATGTTTTAATTTCCAATAATGCAAGAAATAGTTGGACAACCAGGGTCTTTGTAATTTAATGCATTATTGGTTGAAAGAATGAAACTTACCTGTTCAGCTAGAAAAGCCTTCTTTCTTACCTGATGTTTTCTTTTAACGGTGCACAAATCTTTCAGAAATTTTGCATAAGATAGTATCTGTTGGATGACATCTAACAAAGGAATATTGAAATTTACCTGAATATTTCATAAATTTATGGGGAATGGTTCAATTTCTTTGTTTTTAATATTTGAGAGAATGGAGGTGTATGTGAAAAATTATTATTATCAATGATGGGTAATGGGTCATCAACCCTTTCCTTACCCTCTGAATCTGTTTTATTCTCAGCTTTGCGAGGTTCAAGAATAGGTCTATGGATATTTTTACCACTACAAAGAGTAATAACAGATTTGACTTGGTCTAAGTGTTGATTTCAAGAACTACCCTTGTGAGAATTTAAATGACTCTTGGGATTTGACTATGGTTGTGCAGGAAACTATCCTTTCTCATTAATGGTTAATGCAGATGTAATTTTAGCAAAATTTCTCTTAAATCATTCATCGTTTGTGCATTTTAGTTATTTACAGCCTCATGTTTTTCCATTAATGCATTCAAGGTATCCTCTATGGTTTTCCTAGGTGGTGGGACATATGCTGCATAATTTTGAGAATTTCAGAAATTCTGGTGAACCTGGGGAGGTTGTTGTGAGGATTGTGTTTGGTTATCATTCCTCCAATTGTAGTTTGGATAGTTTCTCCAATCAGAATTGTAGGTTTATGAGTATGGGTTTGGATTTGGTCTGTTGAATGTGTTTAAGGAATTGACTTGGTCATGGAGACAGTCTCTTAGGGCTGGTAAGGATGGGCATAACTTCTGTGACATGTTCATTTGAACTACAAATTTGACATATGACTTCCTGAACTTACTTGACATGATCACTCTTCCCTGTTTCCAAAGCCTCAATTTTTTTAGACAGAGATGCATACTTGGTAGCAAGATTATGGTCTTCCATAAGGTTAAACATACCTCTACCAGATGGTTGTGATTTCACAGATGACTCATATATACCAATTGTATCTCATTGTTACTCTAGGTAATCTAGTGCATCTTCGGGATCTTTGTACCTGAACTCACCGTTACACATCATCTCCACTACTTGTCTACCTTGGGGTGTTAAACACTCATAGAAGTGGGCAACTAGTTTCCATGTTTCGAAATCGTGACGTGGACAAATTTTTAACATCTCTTTATACCTCTCCCAACATTGGTAAAGTGTTTCCCTCGGCTCTTGTGTGAATGTTGTGATTCTTCTCTTAAAGGAATTTGTCATGTGAGGGGGGAAGAACTTTTAAGAATCTGCTCTTGTAAATCATCCCATGTTCTAATAGATCCTGACCTAAAGGTTTTGTAACCAAATTTTAGCTTTATCCTTTGAAGAAAAGGGAAAAAAACGTTATCCAAATTTTAGCTTTATCCATTGTTTTGTGCAAGTGTTATATAACTCTTCAAACTCTCTTAAGTGCTAATAAGGGTTTTCTGATTCTAGACCGTGGAATATGGGTAAAAGATTTATGAGACTCGATTTAAAATTGAAACGTGCTGCTTCTAAAGGAAAAATAATACATGATGGTGATCATGTCCTAGTGGGATTCATAAATTATCTGAGTGTCCTGGGATGATTAGGATCTCCATACTGAGACTCGTTTTCTTCATGATAACTGGGTTTTCAACTCGGGCAGGTGGATTTTCAATTTAGTTTTCATCCATTTTGATGAACGATAAAGGTGATGGAGATTTTTTGTTTAGTCTTCCGCTGGATGATCGAGACCAATGTCTCATGCAACTTTTAAAAAATAAAACAGAAAGCAAATATAATATTTACAAAAAGAAATTAATGAAAAGATAAAAAAAAACTACAAATATAAAATAAAGAAAAAGAAAAAGAAAAAAAGAAAATTAATTCTATCTATTAAATAATGATTACCTGGTAACGACAATAAAAACTTGACACACTCAAAAAGTGGTCTTTTACTCCCATGTATAAGAGTGTCGAAGTAATAAAATAACCCGGTAAGTTTGGGGTCGATTCAAAGGGAATAGATTTAGTAGAATAGAATGACAAATGGAGCGAATAGAAAATAGTTTGATTTGTTGGAAACTTTTAAGTGAAAATGTAGTAATAAAATGAAATGCTGGAGTTGGGGGATACACTTTTAATATTTCAAATCTAGACATCTCGCTTGATTATAATATATTAATTGCCCTTGTTACCCAATTAATTAATCTCATGAATTAATTATGCCAATATATAGAACCAGCCATAAAAGCGATAGTCCTGTCAAGTTGCTAAATATGCCAAAAACATAAAATGAGCCATAAAGGCGATGACACTGTATAAAACAATCCATATAGGTGGTGATACTGTTTGTCTATAACAAGTCCTACCAAGGTACTCAATTATGCCAAAATCGTATAAAACCATCCATATAAGTGGTAGCAAGATAAAACCAGCCATATAGGCAGTAGAAAGATAAAATCAGCTATATAGGCGGTAACCAATATTGTTAATAATTAATCTAGATCTAAATCAAGTTTTAATCATTAGATTATAATTTATTTATTATAATGTATACGAGATTAATCTAAGTTTTCATAATAAAAGCTTCACCCATTACCCCAGAGAAAAGAAATTAGGTACTCATTTTATAATTAATCATACTCGTAATTTTATTACTGAAAGAAAAAGACATTACAAAAAGTTTTAAATAAATAAACACACAGAAACTCTCTCTCCAAAATCTATAGGTATGAAAATTTATTCTATTGGATCCTTCAATTTATAGGCAGATTTTGGTCGGCACGTAGCGACGCCCACGCTCCACGCATCGCGACGTTAGTGCCACAATGAGGACATGTATTGATAGAATAGTGCATTCGGCAGTGTCTTCATCTTACTAAGCGTTTTGTGATACGCCGTCATTTTCGTGTCGCCATGGGCAAGCTAAATTTCCGTTTTTGCTCTTTTCCAAGTCTGTTTGTCCTGTCGAGCTTTCGACCAGTATTTTACCTATCAAATAACATAAAATAACACAATAAAAATACTCAAAATATAATTTAAAATATTATTTTACAAATGTGTCAATCTAAAGGGATTAGTGAAACTATAAGTGTAAAATGATTGACTTATCGTGTAATAAATATGCACTTTTCAGTATTCATCATAAGGCAATATTATAAGCTTATATTATTCGTAGGGATTTTAGTTTTAATTTATTTTAAACTTTAGAATAAAGCATTTTGAATGAAAAATGCACCAGTTCGGTTCCCAGAATAGTGAATGAGTCATAACGTTCCACTTAAAACCCAAACTTCTTATGCTTTTATCACCCTTTTGACATAACCTGCTAGATATGCATCAATCAAACAAGCAGTTAAATTCCAAGTGTATTTAAATTAGGTCTCTTATTTATACATGTATGTATTTTAGTTCATCACAATTTCTTTAAAACATTCACAATATTTTATTATCCACTCTTGTTGGATAAATTTATGATATTATTTTATTATGTTCAATTATTTATGGACTTCAATATTTTATCATAATATTATTAGAATAAAATTTTAATCTTCATTAAAATTGTATAATTAGAATCATTATTCTAGTAGGAAATAATTTCCTTTATTTGAGATTAAATGTATCATATTTAAATTTGAATTCTAGATTTTTAATCTAATTAGAAATCATTGAAATTTAATTTGTATCCTAATTTTATTAGGTTACTTAAGTTAAATTTATTTTAAAGAAAAATTCATAATCTAATTAGAATTTATCTCTTGATAACTTTTAATTGTATTAGGATACATAATTGAAATAAAATAAAATTTTAATATAAATCAAATTTATTTAAATTCATTTCTTTAATATACTTTTTTTTAAAAAAAAAAAACTATTTCGTCCGTTGACGTCAGCATCTGATATGTTGACATTAGCGACCATACTTACTGAACATGACTTCAGCATGACGTCCGATGATGTCATCGCATGACACATCACTGACATCATCGCATGACATCACGCTGATATCATGTATGTAAGAAGCAGTAGATGCTGATTACAGAATAACATGAAGTTGTTCTTCAATTTTGAAGAATAGTGCTATGATGTGTGTGTATATATATATATATTTAGTTTTATTTATTTGATTTAATTCGTAATTAAATCAGTTTTTAATTAATCTCAAACTAATCATGCCCCATAAATTTAAACAAAATCTCAAAATCTGTACAATATACATAAAAGTTTTTACCAAAAGCAAGCAAATTAATTTAGGCTACTGATACCATTGTTGGAAATCTTGCATACGATACTGTAACGACCGGGGATTTTAACTACTGTTTCACTGTGACATGAGTGTGAAGAAATGTAAACAATGTATGGAAACATACACTCTCGTGAGATAACTATCGGTAGATTTTTCGAGAATACGATATTAGATGGTACAATGTACCACTCCGTATAGCTCATAGTATTTGGGCCATAACTTTCTCATTCGAACTCTTATTATTATGAATTTTATATCGTCGGAACACTGAGATCGGGATCTATAACTTTCGCGTGGAATATGTTTCCAAATTCAAACCAGAAGTAAGCTGAAAATACAAGTTAAAAATCTAGATGAATAGTACCCCGAACTTATCTAGAAAAGTCTCCAATATTCTTCAAATTTGCACATTTTTCTACATTCTTCCAAATATCAAACAACCTAATGTATATATAGGGAGCATTATTCAAGGTTTCCCTAAATTTGGAAAGAATGAAGAAGGAAAAAATATAAAGGAGAGGAAGAAGAAGAGAAGTAGAAGAATGGAAGAAAAGAAAAAGAAGAAGAAGAAGAAGAGGACGGCGAGAAAGAAAATAAAGAAAAGAGAGAGGATAAAGCAAGGAAGATCATTGTTAACCATGGAAGACTTGGAGGATGGAAAAAATCAAGCATAAAGAAGGTGAGGAAACTTGACCCAAATTGAGATACTTTGAGTTTTAATGATTTAATAAGTATAGCATGTTGAGAATTTCAAAATTATGATGATTGAGTGATTGTTATGCTAAGAAGAATGTTGATTGTGTGAATTCCACAATGAGCTAAATTTGAGTATAAATTAAATAAAGGTTTTAATATTGACTTGATTTGATGTAAGAATGATATTGATAATGTTATAGAATGTTTATGAAGTATATTTGCTTGTGTGATTATTTTGGGGAAGTTTGGAACAAATTATGTGTGAGAGAATAAATTCAAGACTTGACATTTGCCTTGCATCACGAGGTAGAGAGCCCTGAGTCGTGACATGATCTGAGAATTTTCTCAAGAATGCTTCTGGTTCATTACGCATAGCGAAGTGAAAGACTCGTACATCGCGATGCGCATGGTAAAAATTTAGGTACACCTCAGGACGATGCGCATCGTAATGCGCACTTTCTTACTTCTCGATGGGTGGATAAATAATTGCCCAATTCAGTTTCAAGCCATTCCAGTTTTACCTGAATACATTAGAGGCTACCCTAAAAGTCTTGTATCAACCCGTATATATATATATAACGTCATAATATATGTACGATATGCCCAGAATTATAGCCTTTATTTAAATAGAAAAATTAACATGATTCCGATCTATATATCCTTAATTCATTTTCTAATCAAATTATCGATGATAGATCATCGCAGGAATCACAAGCTCTTCAGCGAAGTGAAGACAAGCTAGCGGAGCCCAAAGTTAGTGAGTGGACACTTTCCTTTAAAATTGATTTTCATTATGTAATTTTTCATATGAGACTTATATTTACTCATTTATGGTGTTAGATTGCTTGATCACAGTTATTTATAAAAAATATTTTAGAAAAACAATTTTAAAAGCTTGTGATTTTTTATTTGTCAAGGCATGAGAGAAAACCCACCTCAGTACATAACTTGTACATACATGGAATTGACGGACAGAGAACATTTAAATATGTAGAGGACTGGGGGACGGTGATACGTAATGCCCTTAGATCCTAGTTCAGGACTATGGATGATAGATGCCCCTAGATCATAATTTCAAAACTTGTAGGGTAGAATAGATCTGCACCCCTATTCTAGTTCAATGGCTTGGGAGACGTCGATACGTAACACCCCAAGACCACTAGTTTTAGGGACAGTAGTGGCATGGTTTGCGGGACGGTGATACGTAATGCCCCAAAGTTATGGATTTTCACTGCTAGCTCTAGTTAGACATATGGGGGGACTGCGATACGTAACTCCGCCATATGTCAAGTTTTCAGATATAGATCAGTTCTCAGCTACCAGGTTTTTATAAAATAGTTTTCAGAGATAAGATTTTAGACATAATTTTCAGAAAACCTGACTTTCAAAAGCAGATTTCAGAAAGATAAGTTTTTAGAAAGAAGCTTAAAGATTTCAGACAGAAAAAATATTTTTAGTATAAAACTATTTCTTGAACTTTTGGTCTTATGATCAAATGTTTTTATAACAATATTTTAGTTTTTCATCCACTCACTTAGATCATA
Organism: Zanthoxylum bungeanum; assembly: GCA_019454045.1. Taxonomy (NCBI): domain Eukaryota; kingdom Viridiplantae; phylum Streptophyta; class Magnoliopsida; order Sapindales; family Rutaceae; genus Zanthoxylum; species Zanthoxylum bungeanum. The sequence goes on from SKCR01031855.1 coordinate 23,239, forward strand.
CAGCGATCTAACGCCCCATACCTAATTTTCCTGTTCTTACAGGTATTCTCGTAAGACGAGCTCGGAGGATGGATAATGATGCAATCACTAGGGTTTGGAGTCCACCTGATCCAGTCAGAGAGATTGTGAGTCCAGTTAGTTCAAGTAAAAGATATGTATTAGTCATTGTTTGTGAAAGTCGTTGTAAAAGTAAATGTAATCGAGTACACAGAGTTTAATGTTGAGTTTGTGAGTTATGTTATGAAGCTTGGGCTTTGGTCCCAAACTTAAGATATTTAAATAAGAGAAAAGAGAGTATTAGTATATGTTTATGGTGTGAGAGTCATAGGCTCAGGGGGATAGTGCGGCCTATTCCCTACCGGTAGTATCTCCCGGATTTTGGGATGTTACAAAGATGGTATCAGAGCATGGTCTGGGAGTTAGTGACTGCAGTGGGTAGAGTGTTGGGGTCTTGTATACATAGTATGTTGGAGATACTTGTATACAGGGCACTACCTCTCCAGTATCTGATCCTCGAGTACGTCATCCAGATCCATAGACAGGTTAGTTTGCTTTCCCATATTATTTGAATAGTATTTCTTACGAGAACAACTATACTCTATACCCATGTTAAGAATTTTTCCTGAAGTTATTCTGACCTACTACTAGAAGTACAAATGAGAAATGAAACCATACAGTAAGATTCTAAGAAAGGTTACCCAGAGAGTGGGAAGAAAAAGCTATAAGAAGTAAGAAAGTATGCATAGTTAGTTAATCAGCTAGAGATGAGAGAAGTAAGGATACAATGAGAAATAATAAAGTTCAAAGGATACTTACCCAGAAAGTTGAAAGAGAAAGAGAAAACCAGAAAGAAAAATATGAATGGATAGATAGATGAACAAAAGAACATGTATTAGAGGTTCATGCAATAAGAGTTAATAAGAGATAAATAAGCAGAAACAGATAAATAAGGATGTATCAGAACCTATAGTAGTAAGTAATGATGTAAGGATGCTAAAGTAACCAGATGTAAGAAGAGGTAGAGATACAGAATCAGATCGATAAAGAAATACCAGAATCTATAATAGTAAAGAGAATATAAAGAGCCTCGAAAAAGTTTTAAAGTGTCTAGTAGATGTAAGATTCTTTTCCTCTTTAGAAATTTCATTCAAATAGATTTAAGAGTCTTAAGTGATTTATATAGATAGCGAGTTCCCCGAATGACCAAGGGTAACCATAAAGCAGAAGAAGCAAGAAAACGGGAATAGACGTATAGACTTCTAATAGATGTGAAATGCCATGACAATTCAGAGATTCTAGATTCCCCAAACCCAGGCCCACAGTTAAATAAGATGAATGACATCAGAAAAATAATTAGTTCCCCCAACTAAGGAATTAAATACATAAGGCCCGACCTATCCAGACTCTTAACCTTCTGTGATGCCAGTCAAAGAAGCTTTCATGATGGAGGCTAGCTCATACCTACCTTACTTGAGAAATAGACTCTATCTGAACACGGAGTACCAGAACAGGGATACCGAAACCCATTGAGACATAAGATGTTTTCCCTAGCCTTAGTAGCATATAGGTGACTGTAAGAAACCCGACAAGAGTTCAAAAATGGAAAGACCTGGGAAGGTAGATTTCCCAGAAAAATAATTAAGGAAGTTTTCAAGGACAAATAAGAGAGCCCAATATAGTCCAAAGATCAAGGCAAGACATGACGAGGTTTGCAAGACCAGTAGGAGTCCACATAATAGATCAAACATAGTAGGTCGTACAAATTAGCTTAAGGTCAATAAGAAGCTATGGAAGTATGAAAAGATAGACCCGTGAGGTTGCAAAAAATTAGGGATGATAAAAGTACCAGTATAGACAATAGAACATAGTGTCATAGTTGTGATTTATAGAAAAAGCAGACAACATAAATTTAGGAAGTAGTCGGAAGAACTAACCACTATTAGCCTCAGTCGCATGGCGTAAAGCAAAGAATCAGGCTATGAAAACAGTAAACAGGAAACAAGAAGTAATAAGAGAATTCAGCAAGTATAATAACGTATATAATATAGCTTGGAGGCAGTAATGAAAGTGAAGAGCTCATAATGAGTGATAAAAGTAAGGAATTCTAAGGCATAGATTAGTTAATTCAGTTCCCTGCAGTATGAATAGAAAATTTTCCTTTCAATAGTCCCCAACTATGGTAGGTAATTAGACACTTAACTAGACGTGTGAGCATATAGCCGTTCCAATTTAGAACCCAGTAAGAGGAAGAATAAGTAAGGAAGAGTACTTGACAAAATAGATGGATTGTGAAGTGCCTAAATAGTTGAATAAATAAGTACAAACAAAACTTAGATAAAAAAAAATTATGATATAACAAAATCCTATATAAGACTGAAAAGTTTAAAGCCACAATAAGCCAAGCTGAACCTAGAAGTTGACTTAGAATCCCTTAAGGGTGGTTAAAATCAAAGGAATAAATTAATTTGAGTGAGCGACTCTTAAGAGTAAAGTATGACTCATAAGAGAATCATTAAATTGAGAAGGAAAGACTAGATAAAGAGTAGTGCCTGAACCAAAGACTTAATAGGAGATGCCTTGAGTAATCGAAATGAATAAGTTTTCATGAGGATAAAGATATAGGGAGTTCAAGGAATTAAGATGAGTAGGAAGTTAAGTAATAGAGCAAAGCTTAGTAAGAAAAGAATAGTAGATGGAGTATAGCAGGAGTTTGACAGAGTATGGACCTTATGGAGGTTCACAATAAAAGGGTGATATCATCGGTAACTTGAAAACAAAATAGTATTAAAAGTTCAAACATGAAATTCAGATAGTTACCCTAGTGGGGAATCCAATACCAGAAAGGAAAACATCAGAGTCATAAATTTAAAGATGAGTAACATAAACAGCTGCAGCACTTATAACTAGTGAGAACACCACCATCGGAAGACTCCTAGACAAAACACACCCTCCCAATCCTCGTTAACCAGTATAAATAAAGATGTACTTTGAAGATCGTCTCAAGATATACTTAGAAATGAGACAATGCATGGTGAAAAGAGACTAAAACATAAAACCTTTAGAAATAATACCAGAACAGAATAGGAAAGGAAATAGCTCTATATGAGAGATCTAGAAAAGAAGTTATTAGAGAAGACAATGAAAATAGAAAGTACTAGTAAACAGTGACGAGAATGTAAAAGAACAGCGTTAAACATGAACAGAGACATATGAGAGATGACACCCTTCAAATAAGGAAGTACAGGCATAGTCCAGATAAGTTCTAGAAATAGAATAGATTAAGAGAAAAAATAAAAAAGTTTAAAAGAAAGATAGTATATAAGAGATGATTAAGAGAGAAAGTTCTAGTCAAGCATTTATAAAAGCAAAAGAGATAGTCATAGACATAATCAGAGAATTGAAGAAGTTGATACCCTTACAAATAAAAAGATATAAGCATAGATCACAGGTGTTCAGTTATAGAATAAAGATTGATAGAAGGCAAAGATATCAAAAAAAAGGCTAGTAATAATTCATTTACCGGAAAAACAATAACATCAGTGTATAATGATAAGACAAATTTACAATAGTACTAAAGAATAGACAGCATAACAGATAGTAACCGTGCTTGTACCTGCATAGGAATCAAAAGAGTATAAAAGTACACAGTTCTAGTATAAATTACACAAGATTAGACTTACGAGGAGTATTACCAGGGGAACTACCTTGAAGAAATGATTTAAGTATGGGAGCTGTTGATTAACAGTAAGAGTACATGGAAATATTAGTTATGAGTTAAGAAGTCTTTAACCCATAGATAGATATATATTTGAAAACTCGAATAGAGAAGCTGACAAGTAAATGAGGACTTAGTAAGGAGAAAAGCGAAAGATCAAATAGCCAGCTAAGATTTGGAGCTAAGAAGATGTATAGAAAAATATATATTATAAAGTTATTAAGTGGTTACGTAATAAAGGAAGTATTGAGGTTTCAAATCAAAATAGGACTAAGATAAGCTGGGTGGCAGGTCACGAACATAGTAAAATTTTAGAATCGATAAATCATGAGGATGGTTAAAATAAAGAAGGTCGAATATAATTGGAGGTTTAGAAATAAGTTTTCCTTGACACGTAAGAATAGTTTTAGTGCTACAAGAGTTTTCCAAAAGTTTTAAACCCCGAAGGAAAATAAGCATGTCAACAGCAGAAAAGAAGGTAAAGAAGATAAGTGTAGCAGAATTACAAGATATTCTCGAATCAAGACAAACCCGCAAGTTAGACCTCAAAAAGGATTCGAGGACGAATCCGATTTAAGGAGGGATAATTTATAACGACTGGGGATTTTAACTACTATTTCACTGTGAGATGAGTGTGAAGAAATGTAAACAATTTATGGAAACATATGCTCTCATGCGATGACTATGAGTAGATTCTTCGAGAATCCGATATAAGATGTTACAATGTACCATTTTGGACAGCCCATAATATTTGGGCTATACCTTTCTCATTTAACTATTATTATTATGAACTTTATATCTTCAAAAATCTGAGATTGAGATCTACAACATTCACTTTGAACATTTTTCCAAATTCGAACCATAAGTAAGCTGAAAAGTCAAGTCCAAATATGGATGAATAATACTACGGACTTATCTAGAAAAGTCTCCAATATTGTCCAAATTTCCATATTTTTCTGCATCCTTCCAAATATCAAACAACCCCATGTATATATATAAGGAGCACCATTCAAGATTTCCTAAAATTAAGAAAGAATGAAGAATAAAAAAAATGTAGAAGAGAGAGGAAGAAGAAGAAGAAGAAAGAAAAGAAGAAGAAGAAGAGAAAGAAAAGAGAGAAAAGAGAGAGGATGAAGCAAGAAAGATCATTGTTAACCATGGAAGACTTGGAGGATGGACAAAATCAAGTATAAAGAAGGTAAGGAAACTTGACCCAAATTGAGATACTTTGATTTTTAATGATTTAATTAGTGTAACATGTTGATAACTTGAAAATTATGATGATTGAGTGATTTTTATGCTAAGAAGAATGGTGATTGTGTGAATTCCCCAATGAACTAAATTTGGATATAAATTAAATAAAGGTTTTAGTATTGACTTGAGTTGATGTGAAAATGATATTGATAATGTTATAGAATGTTTATGAAGGATATTATCTTGTGTAATTTTTTTGGGGGAAGTTTTGAACAAATTGTGTATGAGAGAATGAAATCAAGACCTGATATTGGCCTTGCATCGCGACATAGAGAGCTTTGCATCGCGACGCGATCTGGGAATTTTCTCAGGAGTGCTTCTAGTTCATTATATTTTGCAAAGCATATGGAAAACATTTAGGCACACCTCTGGATGATGTGCGTCACAACGCGCACTTCCTTACGTCATAACACATGGAAAAATAATTACCCAATTCAGTTTCAACCATTCCAATTTGACCTGACCACGTTAGAGGCTACCCTAAATGTCTCGTACCAACCCATATGTATATATTATGTCATAATATTCATACGATATGCCTCAGAATGATAGCCCTTTATTTAAATAGAAAAATTTAACTTGATTTCGATATATACATTCTTAGTTCATTTTCTAATTGAAATTATCGATGATAAATCATCGCAAGAATCACAAGCTCTTCAATGAAGTGAAGAAAGGCTAGCGGAGCCCTAAGACAGTGAGTGGACACTAACATTTAAAATTGATTTTTATTATGTAATTTTTCATATGAGACTTATATTTACGTATTTAGAGCGTTAGCCTGTTTTATCACAGTTATTTATGGAATAGTATGCTTTTAAGAAATATTTTAGAAAAATAATTTTAAAAGCTTGTGATTTTTGATTTTTCGAGACATGGGCGAAAATCCACCTCAGTATATAACTTGTACAGACATGGAATTGACGGACAGAGAATATGTGGATATGTAGAGGACTGGGGCACGGTGAAACATAACGCCCCTAAATCCTAATTCAGGACTAGGGATGACAAATGTCCCTAAATCCTAGTTTCAGAGTTTGGAGGGTAGCATAGATCTGCACCCTTAATTCTAGTTCAGCGGTTTAGGGGACGACGATATGTAACGCCCCAAGACCACTAGTTTCAAGGATAGTAGTGGTATGCTTTTGGGGACGGCGATATGTAACTCACTCATACGTCAAGTTTTCAAAGACAGACCAGTTCTCAATTATCAGGTTTTCAGAAAATAGTTTTCAAAGATAAGATTTTAGACACAGTTTTTTACAAAAACCAGAATTTCAAAAGCAGATTTCAGAAAGATAATTTTTTAGAAAGAAGCTCAAAGATTTCAGACATAAAAAGAGTTTTTTTCTTGAACTTCTAGTTTTAGGATAAAATGTATTCATAAAAATATTTTAGTTTTTCGTCCACTCACTTAGATCGTACATCGATTTAACCCCCACTCTCAGTTTTCTGTTCTTGCAGGTATTCTTGGAGAACGAGATCGAGATGACAGATACTGATGCAGTCACTAGGGTTTGGAGTCCACCACATCAATTCAGAAAAAAGGGTGAGTCCAATTAGTTCAAGTAAAAGATATGTATTAGTTATTGTTTGTGATAGTCGTTGTAAAAGTAAACATAATTGAGTACACAGAGTTTAATGTTGAGTTTGTGAGTTATGTTATGAAGATTGGGCTTTGGTCCCACACTTAAGATATTTAAAGAAGAGAAAAGAGAATATTAATATATGTTTATGGTGTGAGATTCAAGGGCTTAGAGGATAGTACGACCTATTTCCTGCCGGTTGCATCTCCTGGATTTGGGGATGTTACAGATATGCGGCGGAAAATTAAAATTTTTTAATTTTAAACATAAATTTCCAATCCAAGATCAGAATTAATTTTTATTCTTGATGATAATATTTATTTATCAATCATAAATAAAAACGTGCCTTAAACTTTTAAATAATCCTCATACCGTTTCTCGTAAATTCTTGAGACCCACCCACACGTTTGGCATCTAATGATATCCACACAAAGTAGAGAATTAAGGATTTTGGATTTCTCAAATCCAATATTAGGTAAGTGTTTTTTGTTAGTGCTAGTTTAAGAAAATAGTCTTGTTTTATGGTTTATGAAATTTTGAGAGTAAATAGAATTTTACAAATCCTTTAATAAAAGAAATCAAATTTCTTTTGCTCACCAAATTTGATTTTCGCGTGAATGTCAAAATTCTTTTTCAATTTTGTTGTGTCCACGTTAATGGTAAGGGTCTTATTTTATAGCTTTTGATTTGAGTTGTTTTAATCCTAATTAAATTAGGAGTGTTAGATCATGGATATGATTTAATTCTATCAAAATAAGAATTCTAATCCATCCTAAATAAACAACTATTATTCTTTTTATTTAATTAAATTAATGAAATAATTTATCAATCCTAATCAAATTAGAATACTATAAATGTGAAATTATAATTAATACAAATACTTTACTAAATTATATTTCAGCACCTATACTTTTAGAAATTAAAAAATGATTACGAAACAACCCATAATTTCCATATTTGCACTTTAGCCAAAAAATTTCTAGAATTCCATTTTTATCTATAATTTCTAAAATTACGAATTTGACCCAAAGTTTAAGAACATAACATTTAATTCCTAAACCTTAATTGTACATAATTTATCAATAACTCCTTAATACTTTAAAGTGTGTGACCCATTAGGTTCTTTCTTATGTAGGTAATGGAGATAATTATAGACTTTATAAGTCTAAAAAAATTAATTTAATTAATTTATTCTCGATTAACTCCTTAATTAAGAAACTAATTCTCATAGATCAAGAGCGGGATCTACCAATGTATAATGGCCCACAATTAAGAAAGAATACTTAATTTGTGAAGCCTATTCCACATACGATTATCATATGATTCAATCCTTTCATCTCATACATATCCCACCAATGATTGTAGAGTATGAATTATAGGAAACGTTTTCCTACACAGCGGAAGTACGGTAGACACTTAGATCGGACACCAATAATTTTGCTTCTATTTTAGACAAAATTCAAGCCCCAAAATAGTCATGGAAAAGGCCCCAAATAACTACAAAAAACTGGATTATTTTGGACCCGATTCATGCTCAGCGCACTACTGAAATAGCCACTGAAATGGATAGACAGTGGCTGTATTTCAATTCTGATTTTTCACTTGAAAACAGCCCTAACACAGCCCCAAAACATCCCTATATATTCCCCCAAAATTCTAGATAAAATGAAACCAAACTGAGCCCCGTTTTACCAAATAAGAGATGGCAGTGAGCAAAAGTAATGCTCACTGTAATGAGTCAAGAAAAGGTGGAGAGAATGAGTTTTGATTCAACACCAAAAAGTCTTCCATGCTATATCTCGTTACCAATGGAAACTAGTGTGTGCTAAACTCACAAAATGATCCCGGAATATTTTAGAGATTGAATCACACTTGTATTTTATTTTATTTTTCTTATTTTTTCTTTTTGTTTTTCTCAACTTTTGAGAGAGAATGAAGAAGAAGATAAAGGCTAGGGTTAGAATGAGAGATCTTAATAAAAATAAAAATAATTTTTTCTTTTACTTAGGTTTATTGTTTCCAAAAATAAAAGAAACATTTCCCTTTTCCATCAAGCTAATTTCGGCAAAGCATGTGAAAATTAAAATTTTTGTAACATCAACATTAACTTTCTATAATGGAAACGTTGTTACAAAAAAAAGGTTAATTCATTTTAAAAGAATTATAACTTCTAAATTAAGTCCAAGGGTTTCCAAAACCCAAAATTTGGAATTTATATAATTAACTTTTTACTTAATTATATCATATATAATTAAATGTCAAGTGTATAATTATCATAAATTACAAAATCTATATATTAAATTTAACATATAGTTTAAAATGTGACATAATAATATATTAATAATGTTAATAATATTTATACATATGTGAATATATAATTGGACTATCCAATTATACTAAATCCGCTATAGTATATTGAGCTAGTACGGGGACCAAATGGACTTACGGTTCCGAGCTCCAATAATCTCGAAATATTAATTAAGCTTTTAATTAAATATTTCGAACTATTAACTCCGGGTTATTCCACTAAAAATCTGAAGCAGTACTCTCATTGCCGTAGATAGTATATTAAGCCGAACCATGTCAATGTCTATAGATATACTCACTACATACGGATTAACCCTTCACGAGTATCTTGTAATTAAAGTCGGGTCATAATGTCCGTTATACCCCTCTAATTATTTTTGCCTTAAATACCATTGATTCTCTAATGAACGATTTATTCATAACCATTATCAATTTTAATTTTTCCTATTCATAATAGAAAGACTTGAACGCTCGAATCGTTCAAGTACCGAATCAACCCTTAAAAAAGATACTCCTTTACTTCTCGCAAGAATGAGTGAACTCAATGTCTATGTAAAACGTCCCCAGAACACACCCCCAAAGTACGTAGCTATTGGTTGAGACTACTACACCAACCTCACCTTTGTAAATCAAATGACATAGTCTACCATGCAGGACTCGTAGTACACTTAGGATTAAGATGAATTTATATATGATGTAATGACTTGAATTTCATAACTCGATTATAGTAGTAATTTAGTGACTTGGATTAAATTATTGCGGGGGTAGCGAATAAATTTAGAGATGGCATAAAAACCCGATTTTAGTCTCAATGCTTACAATATTTGGGTTAATATATTAAGGTCCTGTAAGAGTTTTAATAGTTGGACTAATATCATTATGTTAGAGAGTGTTTAGAGATACTAAAACTTTATGACATATATTAACAAGGCTTAGAGACATTTGTTAAGCCTTGTTAACAAATGTCCACCTTATGTGTTGTTATAAATATCTATTAAAAAAAAAGAAGCCCCCACCTCATATTTTTTTCCTTATCTTCATTATTTCCTCTTCTTCTCTCCCCAGCAAAGAAACCCAAGCCTTTTCTTTGCAGAAATTTTCCACCTTTTCTACCAAATCTAGGGCTCCAAAGCCATATGCAAGCTTGAAAGTGTGATAAGGGAGCTTAAGGAATTATACTTATGAAGAAATAATTTAATTTAAGGTGAGGTAAAAATCCAAATATAAAATTACTAAGTTTGGATGATTTGATGCTTGAAGAATGTTATTGGCTTGAGTTTAATGATGAATATTTGGTTTTGAGTCAAGGAATTAGAGATTTGAGGAATTCCTCAATTTGTAAAACCCTTAAATGTAAAGTTGAGTTGGGATTTATAAATGGATGTATGAAGGTGTTATTGATGTTATGTGGTATATTTGCTATGGTTATGACTTGGTTATGTGGTGGTATTAAAGAGTGAAATTGATGATAGAAGATGTATTTGTAATGATTTTGGTTTGTATGGTGTTTGAAGATATGGTGTATGAAGTGTAATTAAAATTATGGATCCTGGAAAATTGGTACGCGTCGCGATGCCATATAGAGCGTGCATCGCGACTAGTGAAGTAGAATATGGTTACTAGATTTTTGGTATGCATCATGACGCATAGCGGGGATGCATCGCGATGCCAAGCGTTGTTCTAGGGCTTAATTTTAAAACCATTCTAGTTTAATCCTAAGACGTTTAGGGGCACTCTAGGGGATTAATATAGATGAGTAACCACATGAAAATCATACCATAGGCATGAACATTTACCTTTGATTGTATATATTTTCCTCATTTATTACATGAAAATATAACGATTTCTTTGGCATTAGATCAACGACAAGCCTCGGAGGTCACCGACGCCGCATACCACACCTGACTTACCTTAGCACTGTGAGTGGTGGTACTTATTTCAGAGTTTTAGATGTGGTTTTGCTTATGATTTTACAGATCTTTGATTTATTTTACTTAAAATGATTATTCATGTGAATGAGAAATATAATTTAAGCTTTGATTAAGCTTGGTTTCTAATAAATGCTTTGATGATGAAAATAATTTCAAATATATGGATTTATGATTTTGGAGACATGGGGGAAAAAGCCACCTTAGATTTAACTTGATACATATATGAAATTGACGGACATGGTATTGATGGGTATAAGATTTTATCCTGATATGGACGTGTGCACACGGTTACAGGACTAGAGATGACTGATGCCTCTAGATCCTGAATATTGGGCTGGGAGAATGTGAGTACAACGCCCCTGGACCCTGATATTTCAGAGACAAGTTGGTGACACTGATAGTACCATTGTTGTCTAGTTTAGTGGCTTGAGGGACTGTGCGTACAACGCCTTAAGACCACAGGATTTTGTACAGATTGACCGATGACATTTCTGATGATGATACTGATGTTTTCTTAGTTGATTTCAAAAGTTTTGAAAGGGAAAACTCTGGTTTAAGATTTAAGAATTCTGAAAGTTATTGTTTTGAATATGAGCATTTCTAATACTGTTTTTTTCCTGGTTTTATAGCTCCACTCACTACGTTCTTTAGGATTCACCCCCCACTCTCCAGGTCTTGCAGGACCTTTCTTTTGGTGAGCCAATACTGTATTTTGAGAGGTATGGATCCGTAACAGGAGCAGCACTGCAGTCACTAGTTTCATGGGTTCATCATGTTGTGTCTATATTCATATAGAATGTAGTTTCTTTAAAATTTCTGTGATGTATAACCTATATATATGTGTGATTGTATCACATCTGGATTATATACGTTTCATGATTAATGTTTCACACAGTTATTCTACTTGATGAGAAGATGCTTGCATGTATGGTTGATTTCTGGTTTCAGTCAGAGGCTTAGGTGACAGTGGGAATCTGTCGTCTGTTGGTAACATTCCCAGATTTTGGATGTTACAAAATTAGTATCAGAGCATGGTTTTGGGAATCAGTGACTGCAGTGAGAGATTAGCAGTGTCTTATATATGTAGTATACCTGGGGTACTAGTATATAAGGGTCTGCTTCTTAGGTATTATATTCTAAGGTATGTCTCAATCTGATTGACTATAGCTCTTTTTGAATTCAATTAACTATTTTCTTTCTTGATCACCTAGATATCATGCTACCTAGAACTAGAGGCAGAGGTAGACCCAGACGTAATCGGGTACCTCAAGATGTAAACCCAGACCAGGGATCAGTGGCACCTCCCCCTGATGCAGATATGGGATAAGGAGAGAAACAGGTACAAGACTGGGTTATGAGAGCAGATGAGACATGACCGGTAGAAAAGGGTAATGAAGAATTAACTGTGGGAATTCAGTAACTATAGCATGCCTTAGCAGCCTTTGCACAGTGAGCTACGCGACAGCAGCAGCCACCAGGCCCAAGGCCAAGAGCTGCAAAACATGCAGTTCCTATTCCACCACCACCAGAACTTTTTTTGGCTCATCAGACTGTAGTTTCCCCAGAGATACCAAATATTATAGCTCCTCAGACAGGACCTTCTCAGGGACTGTCTCAATGACAGCTTAGGTGATTCAGCGACAGAAGCTTCCGGTTTCCTTACATGATTTTCCTACACTTTGTCCACCTATATTTTTGGGAGTAGAGTCCTCCCCCGACCCATATGGATTCATTGAGGAATCGGATCGTATATCTTCAGCCTTGGGATGTTCAATAGAGAAAGCAATGGAGTTTGAGTAGTTTTCAAGGAGAAGAGATGATTATTTCAGAGTATGACATACAGTTCACCCGACTTTCTTGGTATGCCACACATTTGATAAGTACTGAAGAAATGAAGATGAAATAGTTTGTAGATGGACTTCAGGATTATCTATTTCGATATATTAATCTTACGGAGACTACTACATATACATACGCTTTAGATGCTTCTCTCATGTTTGAGTTTCGGGTTAGGGAGAGACAGCCTGAGAGAGAATCTCGAAAGAGGTCGAGATCAGAAGAGAGGACTAAACCATAATATAGTGGTTAGGGTAGACGGTCATAGACTTCTGCCCACTCTACACGAAGTGATATGGGATTGATACATGGAGACTCAAACCGTAGACCTATTCAGAGTACTGTGTTCTGTAAAATTTCTTCTCTATCGGTAGCCCAGCCAGGGCGAGGTGCCCCACCATATGTGACTTGTGAGCGACCTCATTCAGGATCTTGTCGACTCGAGAGTATGAATTGTTATCGATGTGGACAGATAAGTCATCTAAAGAGGGATTGTTCAGTACCAGCAGAGTAATTATCTCCCTCAGCGCCCCGGCCTCAGCAAAATAGAAATATCGGAGGAGAACAGAGATCAGTAGTGAGGGGACATGCGACAGGTGGTAGAAGACAACCAATGAGTGATCAAGGACATGCCTCCACTAGCAGCTCTCAGGGTAAAGTTTATACCCTCACACCATAGGATGCACAGGCATCTAATGCTGTTGTTACAGGTATATTACCAGTTGGTTTAGTAAATGTTAGAGTGTTATTTGATTCGGGAGCTATTTATTCATCTATATCACCATATTTTGTGACTTATCTGGGTAGAGATACAGAGGCATTAGATTCACCCCTTGTTAAAGCTACACCAGTAGGAGAACCTATAGAGGTTACATAGAGAGTGAGGCTTGCCCAGTTGAGGTTGATGGGTATATGTATTATGTTGATTTGGTGGTGCTAAGCATATTGAGGTTGATGTTATTCTGGGAATGAATTGGTTAGCTGCACAAAATGTAGTGGTTGAATGTCAGAAGAAGAATGTCACCTTGTATATCCCTGATCGGTCGGTTAGTGTTTATCAGGGAGATAGGAGTATGGTACCCTATAATTTGATATCGATAATGCAAGTATACAAGCTTCTTCGCAAGAAGAATGTAAGATATCTAGATTTTGTGACGTATAGTAGAGCGGAAGAAGAGAGTATTGATCAAATTCCAGTAGTAAATGAGTATCATGATGTTTTCTCAGATGAGTTATCGGGATTGCCACAAGATAGAGAGAATGAATTCTGCATAGATATAGTTTCTGGCACACAACCAATATCAATTCCTCCGTAAAGGATGGCTCCTACAGAACTTAAGGAATTGAAGGTATAATTGCAAGATTTTCTGGATAAGGTTTTTATTAATCCCAGTGTGTCTTCGTAGGGTGCCCTAGTATTATTTGTAAAGAAGAAATATGGGACATTTCGGTTCTGTATAGATTATCGACAGTTAAATAAGGTGACAATTAAGAATAAGTACCTACTAGTGAGGATTGATGATTTATTTTATCAACTTCACGGAGCTTAGTGTTTCTCAAAAATAGATCACCGGTCAGGATATCATCAGTTGAAGATTAGGGAAAGCGATTTGCCGAAGACAGCCTTCCAGACTAGATATGGACATTACAAGTTCTTAGTAATGTCATTTGGTTTGACTAATGCTTCTGCAGCTTTTTGGATTTGATGAATAGGGTATTCAGGCCCTTTTTGGAACTGTTTTTTTTATAGTTTTCATTGATGATATCATGGTGTATTCACATAATGAGCAGAAACACGCGGAGCACTTGCATCAGTTACTACAAATTTTGAGAGAGCATAAGCTGTTTGCTAAATTCTCTAAATGTGGGTTTTGGTTGTCCAAAGTGGTGTTCCTGGGAACATGTGGTGTGAAAAGAAGGAATTGGTGCAGATTCTCAGAAAATTGAAGCTATGCAAAAGTGTCATAGGCCCACTAGTGTGACAGAGATTCATAGTTTCTTGGGGTTAGCGGGATACTATCAGAGATTCGTGGAAAACTCTCTGAAATAGCTGCTCCGTTAACTTGATTGACGCAGAAAAATGTAAAGTATGTGTGGTCATATGCCTGTGAGAGAAATTTTCGAGAGCTTAAACAACAGTTGATTACCACTCCCATTCTAGCTTTACCATCAGGATCGGGAGGGTTTATGGTGTACTGTGATTCTTCTGGAGTGGGGATGGGATGTGTATTGTTGCAAGGAGTAAAAGTTATTGCCTATGCTTCTAGGCAGCTAAAACCTTATGAACAAAATTATCCTACCCACGACTTGGAGATGACAGCCATAATTTTTGCCTTGAAAATATGGCGACATTACTTATATGGTGAAAAATTTGAGATTTTTGCTGACCACAAAGTCTCAAGTATATTCTAAGTCAAAAATATCATATTTGAGGCAGAGACGATGGATTGAATTGTTGAAAGATTATGATTGTTCAATTCAATATCATCATAGTAAGGAAAATGTGGTAACTGATGCCTTAAGCAGGAAGTCTATGGGGAGTTTAGCTCATTTGCCAATTGAAACGTGGAAACTAGTCAGACATGTGCAAAAATATATTTCAGATGAAGTAAGCTTTCAAGTAACAAATCAAGGAACATTGCTGGCACGGATTCAGGTCCGATCTGCACTAGTGGAATAGATTAGAACTGCTTAGGAAACAGACTTTCAAATCCAACGGATTAGAGATAAACTGAAGCAAGGTGCGGATGAGGAGTATTATGTAGACAATGAAAATATCATGAGAAAGAAAAGGCAGAATTGTTGTTCCTCTGATTCCTAAATTGAGAAAGTCATTGTTAGAGAAATCCCACGCTTCATCCTATATTATACACCCTGGAGTTACCAAGATGTACCATGATTTAAAAGATCTCTAATGGTGGGATGGTATGAAAAGAGATGTAATGGAGTTTGCTGCTAAATGTCTTACTTGTCAGCAGGTTAAAATAGAGCATTAGAGACCACCAGGGAAACTTCAAAGTTTGGATATTTCCGAATGGAAATGGGAGAAGATTACTATGGATTTTGTAACTGGGCTTCATCGTACCTCGAAAGGGTATATGATTCCATTTGGGTAATTGTAGACAGGTTGACGAAATGCGCACATTTTCTGGAGAGTTTTGGATAATGTTGTGTAGAGTCTCTTTGCATGTTGGTACATTCTCGGAGTACTTGACTTGTATTTAAATTATCATATTATAAATTTATTTGGGTGATGCATTACATAATTAGACTATTATTTGAATTTTGAATATTTATTCATGACAGTTGTTCACATTAATTATTTGTGGGAACGTTTAAATTTTTTCTATATGATTCAAAATTTTCTTTTATTTTAAAGTCCTGGATATGTTTTGACTATTTAACCCATTTCTTGAAACTTTTGACCATTTTACTGTATTTCAAATCGATTCTATTTTGTGTTAATTACCTAAAAATTATTGACCTCAATTTTGGATCATGACACTAACTCTTCACTATCCCTTATTTATTATTGAATTTTATTTACCAATCAAAAAATTAACTTACAAATTAAATTTTAAACCAATAACCACACTAGCAAAATCTTAATATTCATAGGATACATAATATGTTTGGGGGAAACCTCCCAACCAGCAACCAGAAAACTTATCCTTACAAATGATTATAGCTACATTATATATGAGCAGACATGTTACATAGTCTTGGTCTAAACTGAAATTTTACATAAATTAGTCTTGAAACTGCTTCTTGAATTTCGGAGATAATCCATTAAATCTCTTTTGTGCTTTGAATCTTTCCAACAATTAAGTTAATTGTATTTTTTGTGTCCGATAAAATGATTATTGAGGAAAATTGTTTATCCTCGGAATGATTAGCCCAAAGTTGACAACCAAAGCTTCAGCATATTCTTCATCAGCATTAAAAGACATATCGTTCCAGCAACTGCTATAATGCTTCCATTGTGATCTCAAGCAACCACCCTAAGTCCCACTATCTATGTATTCCTACACACTGCAGCATCCACTTTAATTTGAAGCTCAAAAAAGATTTTGATTTTTTATTTTGTGATTCTAAAGACCAAATGATATGTCAATGGCTCATTTTCCCCCCCTGAACTTGAAGCTCTGCTGCTTTTATATCTTCCATAATAAGGGACTAAGCACTTTTAACTGTGGAAGCTCCCCTCTTGTTAAAATGCCAACAGAGGTGGTCGGCTTTTAGGGCTCTTGGCAAAGGGAATGCTAAAGACATGCTCTATGTTGCTTATCCTCCATCTGATTTCCTTCTTAATGATTTTCCTTCCACAAAATGGTTCTCCAAACAAAACATGGTTGATGTCCTAACTTAACATTTAAAAATTGACAATTCTTGAAATACGTGGCTTTGAGCACTCTCGCCACTAAAGATTTTGGGTCAACCAGTATTCTCCACCGTTATTTTGCCAATAAAATTTGGTTGAAACCCTTCAAAATTTCTAAACCCTAACCCCCATCTCTTTTTGACTTGTTTAGCCTCTCACGGCTTACCCAATGTATTTTTTTTTTTTTTTTTTTTTTTTTTTTTTTTTTTTTTTTTTTGCATCAACAATTGTGCTCCATGAATACAAGACTATTTTTTTTTTTTTTGGATATCCTCACAAAGGCCACATGGAATTTTTAAAAAAATGGAATTTATAATATCAACAATATTGGAATTATTGCCACTGGAAAGGATGATGAAAATAAACAATAATAAAGTTATAAAATTTAAAATATTTCATCAAAAACAACCTTAAAATTAAATTAATAGCTTTGGGTGGGAGAATCAATAGTTTTGGGGCGGGAGAAATAACTTGTGAATTAAGCTCTTTTCATAAGAAAATGCCGACCTTGAAAAAAAAATGCAATAATTGGAGAAAATTTAGGAAATGTTTCCATTTGCACTGTGATAAGTTTATAATAGAAGACGTGGTAATCTTGTAAATACTGAAATAGCAAATTTGTAAATAGTATAGTGACAATTTATAAAAAATATTTGTGTGGCATTGTTGTAAATATAATTTTAAAAGATTAAAATTTTGAACACTTTTAGATTATCCTCAATGCCTTCCTCCATGAGTGTTTAGCTGAATTGTATTGAGTTTTTTTTTTTTTATATTCTTATGTCATGCCTGGATTCATATAAATGGCGATAAAAATTCAATTATTTATATACTCATCTCCAATAATTGCTAATGGTAATTTATAAAATATACTCAACACAAATGTTAGCTTAATATCTAATTTCAAGTCTAAAAAATTGATGAATATGTGTAGCCTTGTGTTTGCTGAGCTTATCAGATTATTAAGAACTCATTACTACTAAAACACACTCTCAAAGATCGACTGACAAAACCTTGAACTTATAAAACCCATTAGAAATATATATTTTTTTAGCCCATGTAAAAATTATGTTGTTGATAACATTATTGCTTTAATGCCAATCATTATCATGCCTAAAAAGTACCCACAAGTCACAGAAGCAACAAGCCATCTTAAAGGCAATTAAAAGAAGATGTTTTGTTCTCTGTGTACAAGCACTGATTTTATGTAGGTTGGAATGGCACCTTTGCAAAAGCCTAACCAAAAATCAAACAATATTCATACAAAATAACCAAAAATAAAACGTGAATTTGATAAGGAACAAGAGTGCATCGGGAAAAAGGTGATGGGAAATGTAATGCGTGCTCGTAAGCAAAGCACTACTGACTTCTCAAAGGTATTTGCTGATTATTTCAAGGATGGAGCCAATAGTGGCTTTATTGTTTAGAAGCCAATTGTGGCTTTGTTCCCTTTGATTTGTTGTTAAATTCTTGTTTATGAGCTTAAAAGAGTAAAAACGGAAATGAGACAGTCGCAGAGAAAAATTAAAATCTTCATGCTTATAAGATAATCATGTGGAAATAAGACTGAAGATTTTAAAGCATATTGAATAGGATTCATAAGATACTTCCTTGAAAATCCGATAATTTCTTTCGATCCAAATAGACGAATACACTGTCATGAAGAGGGATTTAAAGAAATCACACAACTTTTTATTAAATCACATGAACTTTTCTGATTTTAATTTTACCTAGAAGAGAAACTATTCAAAGGGATTTGCTGATTATTTCTGTTGAGTTTCTAATTAGGTCCCAAAATCAACAAATCAAGCAAGAAAAATGCATGAATACAACAAAGGAGTAAGGCGGAAACATAACTCACATTGATGGGTTTTGATGAAATGAAGAAGACAAGCCTTTTCCTCCTCCAAGATGGCTCGGCAATGGCTCCCAAAGGTGGTGGATGGCTCGGTTTTGGTCCTCTTTGTGTCTCCAAAATTCGGCCATTGATGAACACCATGAAAGCTCCAAGCTTTAAGCTTTCCATGCTCACAAATTCGTTTCCCTATCACCATAATACAACTCAAGTGTGTGCTAGCACTTCTTCATCTTCTTTGCTTCTCATAAATTCGGTCTAACCAAAAAAAATAGAGAAGAAATCGGCTCCAAGCGTGAAGGAGAAGAGAAAGAAAAGAGAGGGAAAAAATTGGTTTCTTTAGAAACCGTAATGCCTTTTGAGAGAGAGAAAATAAAGCTTTAATATATATATATTTATTTCATTTACCAAGTAAATTACATAAAATATATATATTACTTTAATTCAAAAGTCAAAAAGTATAAGTCTTTTCAACTTTATGCCCATCACTTCTACTTTTCACATCAAGTCACTTCACTTTAATAAAGTGACAACTTGTCATGTCACATCACTCAAAGTGACAAGTGATTTGACAATTGATGCGACTAGTGATTTGACGCTTGATGTGACTTACGTGCCGCGCTCGAATTCGAAATGTAAATGCGCTCGGAATCACTCTCGGGCTCGGGTTCGCTAATTCCAAATTAACGAATTTTCCGTCGCGTCGTAATTAAATGATTACGCCTAGTGAAATCACTATTCACGTCGCTAATGAATTAATTCCAAATTAATTCGTTCGCCCGAATTAAAATCCAATTTTAATTCCGCGTCGAAATCCAATTTCGTATAATATATCGGATATATTATTTTATCGATTAATTCTAAATTAATCGTTCTCTCTCTTTAATTAATATTTTATCCCAGATAAAATATCTCCGTAATTAATCCCAGATTAATTTTCTCTCTCATCGAATTAATCCCAGATTAATTTTCTCTCTCTTCTAATTAATCCCAGATTAATTAAAGTGCGAGTCATACATCATCGGTGAATCTTCAGGAAGCGACCCATGAGATCTCCGATATGTTGGCAGTAATACGGTCGCCGGACTATCCGAACACGTAAGTACCTCGTACTACGTTTATACCGATTTACAAGACAAGGTTGGCTTCTAGCAAAGCGTCATGCCTACCCAATTCTCCAGAAATATTCTTATAGGAATATATAGATCTATATCAAGCGTAGTATACTAAGTATGTGCGTATCGGCCCAGTATCGGATAATAACGTGTTAGGGCTGGGGCTGGATAAGTGTCTGCCCCGTCCGAAACACATATCGGATGTCTGGTAACATAGTCTCTATAATCGGATATACATGACCTGGTCACAATATCCCGATTGGTTGCGCAACACTCAAGAGCACTAGTACCGTATCCTGCGTGACATCATCTCCAATATGACTGGAGTGATACTTCCGTCTCGACATCACATCCAATACACTACGACTCTCTGATAAACCCAGAAGTGGTAGACACAGAACCGGTCAAAGCCCCCAACCACCAAATCCAAAGTTTATCGATTATCGTAAGTATTAGCGATGCAAGTCTCAGGTTAAGACTATACACACCTACCTTGATTTCGGCCTCCCATAGACACCTATTCATAATACCAATGGGATTCCGAAGGGTCTATCCAGAGCGAAGCTGTTTCCCGTACCATCGGTGAAACACGACCTCCTATCGCACTTGCATAAGTCTCCAACACTTATATATATGAGAACTATGTCGTTGTGCCCTCACAACGCGCACAAGTGCAATACTAGTCTATTCCGCATTATCGATGTCCAGTCTCGATAATACTACGGCTATGGATATTTAATGATTAATCTTTCGTGGACTGATACTGTCTCATATCATCTCAATCCAGGAACTAATCTAGGGACCTCTCTTCATTTATATATCTATGGTGATCTAATCACAAATGACGAGAGTGCAATTTCCTTGTTACATAGTTAATTTGCTACAACAACACAATGTTCTGTGCAAATAGTGACGCTATGGGTCATATTATCCAACAATCTCCCACTTGGCACATAGCCAGTCACTCGAGTGTCTAACACCCGAACTATGTAAGGTTCGCTCAAATTGCTGAGGAAAGGTTTTCGTCAGCGGATTTGTTTGATTATCATTTAACGCGATTTATACGATCATCACATCGCTACGATGTATGATCCGAACGAATCAGATGATATAGAAGTATATATCTGGATCGTTGATGAGACCATTAATTCTTTAGCCTGTGCTGATTCCTAGCTCAGCTGCTAACAGAACTATATCTAATCTAATTAGATATGCATCGACCCAAATGACTTCTATTGCTGCCTCAGCTGCTGCAATTAATCCGCATTTGTTGTTTATGCTGTAACAGTATCTTGCTTGGAAGATTTCCAGCTTACTGCACCGTTATTCAAACTGTATAGTACCGTTTGTGACTTTTAGTCGTTTTTATCGGTTATAGGAAACTTGCTACAGTGATCCCAGTCACTTCAAGTTCTCCTTCTCCATAGACTAAGACAGCATCCTTAGTTCTCTAAGATACTAACGGATGTTCCTAACATCAATCCAGTGACTATCACTCGGATTAGCCTGTTTGTGAATCCATATGCTCAAAGCGTATGATACACCAGGTTTTGTACATTTTTCAATGTACGGTTCCACGGAGAGTATTTCGAAAGCCAAGCTTTCGCCGACATTTATTTTATGAGAATATCGTTTCCAAGAAATGACGTATTATCATTATTTTATAGGACAGCCACTGTCAGTGCGCTCCCACTAACCCTCTTATTTACACAAGAATCATTTTCATTTTGAATTAAATCATACACCATTATGATTGCATCAAAATGATAATTCCAAGAACTTATGCTCGCGTCAGCAAGCATCATCCAAATGGATCTACCGTGGCAATAGGTAAAAGGTTGAATCGTAATCAACACAATGTCGATAACGATACCTTTCCGTTAAAAAAAAAGCCTAGCTTTATACGTTGGTATATTGCCATCCATGTACGTCTTCCTTGAAGACTTATAGTACCAATAGGCACAATGCCATGTGGTACATCAACTAGTATCCAAATTGGTTGATATACATGGAATCCATTTCGGACTCATGACACTTTGTCATAATAGGGAGCCGATACCTCGTATCACTTCCTTTGTTCTCGTGTATTCGAAGATTAATGGTATAGTTTCATCCTTGATGAACTATATATGTTCCATTAAGATTCAGTGCCAAGAACAGTATTACTCCGATTTTCATCGAGTTATACTATCCTCCCACTTACCACTGCATATCGGTATTCCTCTTAGGATAACCGCATGGTGAGCAACAATCTAATTGTTCTCTTGTGAGGTGTATAAGTACAATACTTATGGTATCCCTAGGATGACCTACAATTGGCACTTATCATATTTGGGTTTTAGTTTGGTATCATCCAAACATATGCCAAGCATACCCAAATAGTCAGGGAATGAAAACCCGGTTTCTTCCATTCATATCTAATATGATATCTGTCAAACAGATTATTATGGAACCTTATTCAAAATAAGTTCTTGCACTGTTTAAAGCTTATCTGTTGAAGGAAATGGTAGCTCAAAGCGTCTCGTGATTAACCTTATTATGTCTAACAAAATTCGGTTAATCCTGTTCGGACACACCGTCAAAATGACGTGTTCCGGGAGGAGTCCTCATTGAAAGAATACTATACTCTTTCAAGTATATGAGAAACTTACTGCTTAAGTATTTTCATTACGGTCTTACCGTGATGGTGTAATACTATAACCGATCTGTTTGTCTATTCCGTGTCGAAACTATAAAAGTTTTCGATTTGTGTTCTTCAAAAGAAACACACAACCATTACGCGATGCCACATCCGTATAGGTCACGTAATATTCATATCCACCTCTAGCCTAGCTAGACACGGGCCCACTTGCTTCACTATGAACTAGGGCTAACAGATCGGTGGCATTTTCACTTTTACCGAGTAAAGGTGTTTTAAGCACTTTGCTTAATAAACTAGATTCGTAGACTTTATTTGAATAGTCAAATCAGTCCTAGTACCCGCTCTTCAAAAGTGCGGATATACGATTCTTGTTTAGTAGTGTCCCTGACAACCATGCCACAATTAAGTTTCTTAACTGATCAAATCAATTTGAGCTATTAATTTGTCATGTTATGTATTTGAGATATTATTTATATTCAAAATAAAATTCTGTTATTCACATCTAATGTGTTTATCTCAATATCATCTTTATATAATAAAACACTTTAGTGTTCTAGAATATAAAGGTACACCCGCAGCGGGTTATACGCGATATAGAGATAATGTTTCTAGTCAAACTAGTTACATTATAACAGTTTCTAAATTTAAGTACTAACGCGAAGGCAGTTCCTAAATTTAGATATCTACGGTTAAAACAGCGACTATCGTCCCGTTTACTATTCGCAGAGTGATCTCATCTGAAGTCAGTATCCTGCTTAAAGCAGATTCTGCACAACAGTACATATTTATGTATCACACTAAGTATTTAAAATCCAATTTCAATACTAGTTGTGAACATAATTATGACAAACATATTTGAAGTAAGAGCCTTGTTCGTCTTCAATTCCTTCTTAGGATTTGTCCTATTATCTTCCTAGAAGACCTAATCCATAATTCATTATTTTATCATAAAATAAATTATTAATTTCCAAGACCATCTTGAAATTATTCCCATTTGAAAATTAAATCATTTAAAATATTTTAATCCAAGATTATATTTTAAATATCCAACTTTTCAATTTTATCTTGATTACAATAGTCCAACTATTTAATCAACGATTAGTGGTACTATTTATTATAATGATTATAATAGTCCAACTATATAATCAAATATAATCCAATTAATTAACCTCAATTACATTGATTACTATAATCCAATTATAAAATCAACTGTAAACTGAAATTAATTAATTCAAATATATTGATTAATATAATCCAATTATATATAATCAACTATAATACAGTCCAACTGTTTATTAAAACAACAATTTAAATATTAGTCCAACTAACATTTAATAATACGACGAAATAATTCGAATGAGTGCGTATGGCGAGTAATTGAACGAATGTTGCAAATTCAATACTTGCCTCCCACTATTTTTCGTCGAGCCTCTAACCCTCTGTGGAGTACTCGGGAAACCGTGTTTCCTAGTGGGCTAGGATCCTGTTAAATAACATACAACCTTGACTTTGGCCAACAAGCTGTATGCTACTTACCAGGTAGATCTCACAGATCAATTGGATCCAATCCAATTCCCAGATCCGGTTAGGTGGACATCCAAGTCCTAAACATTGCTTATGCCAATGTATCTAATACATTTTCCTAACCTTATCCTCCGAATCATCTAGGCCTTGGCTTTGGCACAACAAACCTAATGATTCCAGTTAAGCGGGACCCATTGACAGGGAAAGTTTCGTAATCAATGTCTTTGGACAAAAAGTGATCTTGACTTTGGCCAACAAATCACAACTTGGACTAGACACCGATGTGGAACAAAACTCTCATGATTCAAATACATCCAATTGACAAGGTCTTGACTTTGGCCAACAAACCAATGCCAATCAGATCTTGAACAAGAATCATTCAATGGAAGGATAATCGCTTAATATAGAACGAGGGTTTTTCGCGTGCAAATTGGCTACCAATTTAATTATCTTTGTTAGGTCTCATCATCATACACCCTTAAACATGCATTCTAAAAATATAATAAAGCGAGTATGAAATAAAATAATAATGATATGCGGATGGATACTTTACATTGATCCTAGATCAAATCTCTCATTTTCTCTCTCCAAAGCTAGCACTTGTATTTACTTCTACCCGTTACACTACACTTCTAAAGAAACCTCATTTACATTGAGGGGAATAGGTGAGAAGAGAACACAAAGAGTATATAGGTGATGAGGCTGGACACGCATGTCCAATTTAATAAATCAAATTTATTACAACAATTTCTAAAATTGTCCCACCCGACTAATATCCATCCGATATACATTATTCACGCATCGCAACCATGTATTCATACAAGCATGTTATCAATCAATCTAATCCAATTAATTAATCTGATAATTAGTGATCATCCAATGTTCAAACAACGATTTGATTTTTGCTCGAGTCAAACTCGTTTTACTAATAAGTACTCAAAGCACGAATTCTCGAATTAAATTAAACTACATAATTAAATCCAATTTAATACGCATTTAATTCTAATTCACTATTTAATTCCAAATTAAATATTACACTTTTATTAACGAACCTTCTACGATTTAAATTCCAAATTCAATCGTTATGGGTCTCAAAGCCCAATTAACGTCCAACGTTTATTTAATTGAAGTCCAATGGGCTTTTAATTAATTTCTTAAGGCGTGGACTTTTGGTCAACTCGGGTCAAACCGATAACCAAAGTCCAATCCGGGAGTTACCCCATAAGCCTTTAAATTAATTTTGGCCCATTAGGCCCAATTAAATAATTAAGGTTCATTAAGTCATAATTGGACTTTATGGATGCGGTTTTGGGCTTAATTGGATCCAACCAATTTTGCCTAAACCCAACTTTGTACAACAAAGCCCAAAAGCCCAATTATAACATTCAATGCCCAATTTCCAAAAACAAGCCTAATTAATTAACTTATAAAATTCCAAATTTCATAATTAATTAACCTAAGTGTTATACATAATTAACCACCTAATTAATATTTCTAAAACATCAATTAGCATACTTAATCATGCATTTCAACATCAAATAGTGTCTAACACAATTTATTAAAACCAAACCCATTTTACATGCTTTAAAGTCTTGGCATTTAGGGGTTTTTAATCCGATTTGGTTTCAATCAAATTGAATCCACAATCATCATTTCCCAAATCAATTAAATTCATCTAATGAATCAAAATACAAAAACACAATGAATTTCATATCCAATTGAATTCGGCCAAGCCTACTTTAATTTGGGAAAATTGTTCCAAATCAAAATTCAATCCAATCAAACTTCAATTCAACATTACCCACTTGTTTCAAGTCATCCAATGATCAAACAAACAAAAAATTCACCAAGATATTATGGTCTTTAATTTGGGCCAACATAAGCAATTTGGGGAAATTTGTTCCAAACACAATTTCAACAAATTGATCCAATCAATCATCAATTAAACATATTTTAAG
The DNA here is from genome assembly GCA_019454045.1 of Zanthoxylum bungeanum. NCBI lineage: Eukaryota > Viridiplantae > Streptophyta > Magnoliopsida > Sapindales > Rutaceae > Zanthoxylum > Zanthoxylum bungeanum. Next base: position 49,342 of record SKCR01031855.1, read on the forward strand.
CATTCTAAATCATCCAATTTCATCAAACATGCTCAAAATCAAGTTTACCCAAATTCATCACTTTAATGTCAACATAAACAATTGGGGAAATTTGTTCCAAACACAATTTCTTCAAATTGATCCAATCAATCTTAAATTAAACATCATTTAAGCATTCTCATTCATCCAATTTCACAAAATATGCTCAAAATCAAGTTTACCCAAATTTGTTACTTTATGCCAACATAAAAAATTGGGGAAATTTGTTCCAAACACAATTTCTTCAAATTGATCAAATCAATCATTAATTCAACATCATTTAAGCATTCTTAATTAATCAATTTAATCAAATCATGCTCCAATTGATTTTACCCAATTTGTCATGCCCAAATTTGGGGAAAATTGAATCCAATCCAATTTCATGAAATTGATCATGCACAACTTCAATTCATCAACATACAAGCATACTTTAACATCCAATTTCAACAAATCATGCTTCAATTGATAATCCCCAATTTTAACCCTAACTTTTTTCATGCTTGATAATAGCTCAAGATACCATTGTTGAGTTTCTAATTAGGTCCCAAAATCAACAAATCAAGCAAGAAAAATGCATGAATACAACAAAGGAGTAAGGCGGAAACATAACTCACATTGATGGGTTTTGATGAAATGAAGAAGACAAGCCTTTTCCTCCTCCAAGATGGCTCGGCAATGGCTCCCAAAGGTGGTGGATGGCTCGTTTTGGTCCTCTTTGTGTCTCCAAAATTCGGCCATTGATGAACACCATGAAAGCTCCAAGCTTTAAGCTTTCCATGCTCACAAATTCGTTTCCCTATCACCATAATACAACTCAAGTGTGTGCTAGCACTTCTTCATCTTCTTTGCTTCTCATAAATTCGGTCTAACCAAAAAAAATAGAGAAGAAATCGGCTCCAAGCGTGAAGGAGAAGAGAAAGAAAAGAGAGGGAAAAAATTGGTTTCTTTAGAAACCGTATATGCCTTTTGAGAGAGAGAAAATAAAGCTTTAATATATATATATTTATTTCATTTACCAAGTAAATTACATAAAATATATATATTACTTTAATTCAAAAGTCAAAAAGTATAAGTCTTTTCAACTTTATGCCCATCACTTCTACTTTTCACATCAAGTCACTTCACTTTAATAAAGTGACAACTTGTCATGTCACATCACTCAAAGTGACAAGTGATTTGACAATTGATGCGACTAGTGATTTGACGCTTGATGTGACTTACGTGCCGCGCTCGAATTCGAAATGCGAATGCGCTCGGAATCACTCTCGGGCTCGGGTTCGCTAATTCCAAATTAACGAATTTTCCGTCGCGTCGTAATTAAATGATTACGCCTAGTGAAATCACTATTCACGTCGCTAATGAATTAATTCCAAATTAATTCGTTCGCCCGAATTAAAATCCAATTTTAATTCCGCGTCGAAATCCAATTTCGTATAATATATCGGATATATTATTTTATCGATTAATTCTAAATTAATCGTTCTCTCTCTTTAATTAATATTTTATCCCAGATAAAATATCTCCGTAATTAATCCCAGATTAATTTTCTCTCTCATCGAATTAATCCCAGATTAATTTTCTCTCTCTTCTAATTAATCCCAGATTAATTAAAGTGCGAGTCATACATCATCGGTGAATCTTCAGGAAGCGACCCATGAGATCTCCGGATATGTTGGCAGTAAATACGGTCGCCGGACTATCCGAACACGTAAGTACCTCGTACTACGTTTATACCGATTTACAAGACAAGGTTGGCTTCTAGCAAAGCGCCATGCCTACCCAATTCTCCAGAAATATTCTTATAGGAATATATAGATCTATATCAAGCGTAGTATACTAAGTATTGTGCGTATCGGCCCAGTATCGGATAATAACGTGTTAGGGCTGGGGCTGGATAAGTGTCTGCCCCGTCCGAAACACATATCGGATGTCTGGTAACATAGTCTCTATAATCGGATATACATGACCTGGTCACAATATCCCGATTGGTTGCGCAACACTCAAGAGCACTAGTACCGTATCCTGCGTGACATCATCTCCAATATGACTGGAGTGATACTTCCGTCTCGACATCACATCCAATACACTACGACTCTCTGATAAACCCAGAAGTGGTAGACACAGAACCGGTCAAAGCCCCCAACCACCAAATCCAAAGTTTATCGATTATCGTAAGTATTAGCGATGCAAGTCTCAGGTTAAGACTATACACACCTACCTTGATTTCGGCCTCCCATAGACACCTATTCATAATACCAATGGGATTCCGAAGGGTCTATCCAGAGCGAAGCTGTTTCCCGTACCATCGGTGAAACACGACCTCCTATCGCACTTGCATAAGTCTCCAACACTTATATATATGAGAACTATGCCGTTGTGCCCTCACAACGCGCACAAGTGCAATACTAGCCTATTCCGCATTATCGATGTCCAGTCTCGATAATACTACGGCTATGGATATTTAATGATTAATCCTTCGTGGACTGATACTGTCTCATATCATCTCAATCCAGGAACTAATCATAGGGACCTCTCTTCATTTATATATCTATGGTGATCTAATCACAAATGACGAGAGTGCAATTTCCTTGTTACATAGTTAATTTGCTACAACAACACAATGTTCTGTGCAAATAGTGACGCTATGGGTCATATTATCCAACAATTTCAAGGATAGAGCCAATAGAGGCTTTATTGTTTAGAAGCCACTTGTGGCTTTGTTCCCTTTGATTTGATGTTAAATTCTTAAAAGAAGAATACATTATGTAAGTATGATATTAATAAATAAATTAACTACTTTTAATGTTTGATGTCTCAAATAATCAATTTTTAGGTAAAATATCACATTTAAATTTAACAATGTATTTTCTGTAATATCTCCTTTTAGGGAATGCCAGCGGCGGGGAATAGGCCATCTTATACCCTGAGCCTCTGATTGTCAACCACACTGCCAAACTAGTCTCAACAAGAACTATACCGCAACATAAAATGTACTTTAATACTTGTATACTCAGCATTGTTCATCTTTACAACTCTATTTATAAACACTCTTAACTCATTATGAGACTTATACAATACTAATGACTGACAAGCAGCTTTACTTAACATGGACAGTGCTGAAACTCTGGCTATGACCTGGTGGACTCAACCCCCTGGTGACTGCCATAAGTATATATCCTCTCGATCCTTCGGGTATACCTGCAAAAGAAAACACACTGGGAGTAGGGGTTAGATCATTTGTATGACCTAGTGAGTGGACGGTTTTAAACGGAAACTGAAATACTCATGAAACATTCATTTTCTATAATCGAAAATATTTCTGAAAAATTGATCCTTTTTGAAAGCTCTTTCAGATCTCTTTTTCTGGATTTTTTCTGGAAATGTTTTATGTCTGTAAAACTCAAAAATCCTTATAAACTAGTTTCTTATAAAAACTCTTTAATAAAACTTATCTTTCCTGAAAATCACATTTCTGAAAATATTATCTCTGAAAATTTGTTTCTGAGAGTCCATCAATGAAAAACATGTCGCTGAAAACCTGACGTATATGGGCGTTACGTATCACCGTCCCCCATAGGCCTAACTAGTTGTCTTGGGGCGTTACGTATCCCCCCAAGCCACTAAACTAGAGCCAGTAGTGCTGATTCATGCTACTATCTGACTGTGAAGCTAGGGTCTAGGGGGTTACGTATCGACGTCCCCTGAGCCCTGAATCTAGAATCTGTGGACATTACATATCGTCGTCCCTCCAGTCATGTTCTATATGTGCACATGTTATCCATCAATTACATAAGTTACAGTCTGAGGTGGTCCTCCAAAATTCATAAAATCATGCTTTTAAAATCATACTTCTTAAAACATTCTCTTTCATGAAATAATTATAGTAAAATCAGCTAACGCCGTATGTGCGTAAAAATAAGTCTTTACTTAAACAATATAATTGAATAATCAACTTAAAAAAGAGACTGTCTAGTCACTGATTATCCTCTATTACCACTAATCTTGGATGCAATTGGGGGAAATTCTCACGGAAAAGCTAATACATCATGCATTTGAGTATGGTTAGTATATTAAATGAAGAAGCTAATCATTGTCATGGATGTAGGGCTCCTCTAACATTATAGGATGAAAATGAAATGGTTAAAATTGACCCTGGAAAATGGTCATGCATCGCGACACCAGACATTGCACGTCGGAAAGCCCACAGGGGCAAGGTTGAGGCAGATAGCTTCCCATGTTTCGCATCAGGACGCTTACATGAGCATAACTCAAATAGAGGCCATTTATTTTATGGGTCGTGATGCAAGCCTGCTGGCGTCACGACCGTCTGTCTATTTTCAGGCCTAAACATCATCTCTTCAATGTCTAATTTTTTCCCAAATGCATTTCCAACACCCTCATACCATAACCTTCACATAAGCACTTCTTTAAACTTCAATCTTCTCACATGCTATGTCAATATTCTATCATCAAGACAGCTCTTCAACATTGTAAATCTTACTTAGCTCAATATCTAGATTTTATAAACTTGGCCATTTCTTTATAAAATCAATTTTTCTTAGTTCAATACCCAACTTAGTGTAATCACTAAGATGCTCATAACACTTGTATAACATCACCCTATCAAAAATTCACAATTCAAGTATTGGGTCAAGATGGTCTTTCCACTTCTCATTTTATTTCCTTCATCCATAAAGTCTCATATGGTTGCTAGTCTTCTTCTTAGCTTATTATGTGTGGATTTATTTTTTTTTCCTCTTTACTTTTGGTGAGAAACATCGCTTCCCTCTTCTTCCTTCTTCTTTCCTTCTTTCTTTCTTTCTTTCTCACGTTTCTCTCTCCCTTTCAAATGTTAGGGATGAGTGAATAGTACCCCTTATTTATAAAAGGGGCTAATTTGGCTAATTTTGTAATGTTTTAATTTGAAGAAAAAATCAAAATTTTGGAGAGAAATGTAGAAATCTCTTGATAGGTTCATAGATACTATTCATTTGAATTCTTGGAGCTGCATATTTTTCCTATTTCTGGTCTAATTTTGAAAATATATTGAACGTAAAAGTTATAGGTCTCGATTGTAGCTTTCCAACGATATAAGGTTCATAAAAATAAGAGATCATATGAAAAAATTATGGCCCAAATACCATGAGCTGTTCGAATTTACTATTGGAATGAATTCTGTATCGGAACTACGAGGAATTCACCGAATATTCAAAAAGTCATTTCATGAGTGTATACGTCTTCGAACATGATTTATATCATGTATCATGCGTACATGGACACTAATGTCAAAAACTAATTCTCACAACCCTAATTTTACCTAGTCTAATAATTATAAAAGAAGAGTTATTAACTCAGTGTATTAAAATAAAAATAAGTAAATTTAAACACACTAAATTAGAAAGATAAGAAAACCTAAAATCAAAATTTCCCCATAATATTCCTTTAAATCGATCTCATCTTTATAACTGATCAACTATGAAGAATTATTAACCTATAATACCAAGTTTTCTACTAACATCTTTCGATGGACGAGTGGAAACATCCAACTTAGTTCAATTATCTATATTCCTATGAAAATTAATCTAAGCCAATTCATTACAATCAAGTTATAATTATGGCTACAATGCCCTGCAGGTATATTTCTAACCTGCATGGAAATCGATTATATAAATATGGTCACGCGATATCAATTCCCAAAGCTAAATTAAAACTCCATTTTCCAAGTTAATTAGGGTTTACCATAACCATCCTATTGGTGATCAAGCAATCGAACTTATTAAGCATAGATAATGATAAACAATTCATGTAGAAGGTCATAATCAATCATAAAGAGATTCAATTGAAAAAATTCATATTTGGTTCCATTGCAATCCTAGAACAAGATCTAGTTCATGATAAAGAAGATAAACAAAAATATCACGATATTCAACATAATAAACATAAGGAAAAAAAATAAGAAAATATGGGTAAGGAAGACAAATCATGAAAGTTGTAAATTTTCAATTTTTGAAATCTCCAATTTTCTCCTCTTGATTCTTACTTGATATTATTATTTTTTTTCTATGTTTATAGAGTATTTTGGAATTAAAAGAGGCTTATTTTCATCCCCCAAAAATGTATGTGCAGTAAGCCTACAAGTTTCCCTAATAAAATGTAATATCTTGAATATTTTTCGGAACGGTTCTGGAAGATTTCCGAATTGAAGTTTAGAATTCAGAGCACGATACTATTCGAAAATAAAAGTATATGTGTTGGAAAATAGGTTGTAATATTTTTAAGTGAAGTTTCATCGAGTTGGAAAACGTGTGAATCTGAGAACCGGTTACGTAATTTTTGATTTTATCATTATACGAGTAAAAATTTCTTATTTTAGCTATATAGATAGCAAACAAACTCCAATTGAACCATCAAAGTCAATTTTCCCAGACAAATAACTTTCGTATTCAACACTCTTTAAAATTTACGTTAGAAAGGCTTCAAAAATATGAATTTTCGAGAAAGCCCTATAATATGGACCTAACTGTAATTTTCATGGGCCAGTTTGTAATTTTTGAAAATATTTTCTAAATATACCTCAAAGTTTCAAGAAATTACGAAAAATTACATATGTTCTCTACAACATACACACCCATCATCTCCAAATGGGATTAGCAATGGCCTCATCGTGTCAACGACCATTCGGCCATGACTGGCCATCGCAACGATGCCAGTGGGAGCGTCCGACCACCCTACGTCAAATGATGGCTGGTGGTGACGCTAGTAATATCGGGAAACGAAGAAAATGAGAGACAAATATATGGGATTGGGTATCCTGATTCCAACTCGTCACTTTATTTCACGGCCTGAGGCACAACCAAATAGAAGCTCTCATAGAGTACTATAAGTTGGCAGTGACGGATTTTCCATTTCGTGCATGGTTGCACAAAAAAAAAGAAGATTCATATGAATAGTGAGCCATATTGAATAGTAGCTCTGATTGGAATTTCATCGATCCCAACGCATTCATGGGATCATTTGTAGTCTGTATATGGCCTCAAAATCTCGGTAAGATATCTCGGTATAAATCCACAAATTTTAAGTTTATAGTTAAATGATCGGATATATCCATTAGCTTCGTAGCATAGAGTATTGGTATAAATTGAATTTTTTGAGTACTAGTATATTGAATATATATATTTGGCAGAATCTGAGTGAAAACAGAATGAATTAGATCGATCCGATAGATTATGCCAATTTTTGGTAAAAGTAGGTTTTTTGTGTATTAATATGTTTTTGATCGTAATGATGGATATGAGTCATATGTGGTGATAAGATAGTGCTTAGATATGTTCAGGTAGGTTCGGGGGGTTCAGGACCCTTCCGAAGTATTTACGGAAACTTCTTTCAGAAGAATTTCCAAAAACACGTAAATCGAGGATTTAAGTAATCTAGTGATTTGGAATAGTTTATAAGATGTTTTAAGATTATTGAAACTAAAAGTATTGAAAACATACTTAATTTGGTTGTTCTGAAAAAATTTGAGATTTTATCGTAGTTTAGTCGAGAACTTCATAAGTTATAATTCTGAAGGCTTTTCCCTATTTGTTTTGGAAGACATGACTAGGACCTGAAGTGCTCACGAATTCAGGTAAGTAACTCATGCGATAAGAGTTTAATAGGTGATTTTTTGTTTTGAGTGTATATATATAGGTCTATAGATGATTGATATGTTTGGTTAAACAAAAGATAGTTAAGAAGTAGTTTGAGAATGAGTTCAAGGTTATGTGTAGTTAAGTGAAACGACCATTGCAGGTATGACTTTTGTTATTATTATGATATGAAGTAAGAGATTTAATGATATTAATGTTTGTATATTTGTATTGACGTGTTTGAAGTGAAATGTTTGATAAGTTTAATGTCTATGTGTATGTATGAATGTATGTAAGGGTATGAATGTGTAACGATATGAAATTGTATACGTGAATAAATATGAAAATGTATAAGTATATGAGTATGTATTCATATATGCATATGATGTTAAGATATGTATAGGTTGGATATGTTCATTTGGTAAAAAAAATTATATCGAATGTTTCTAAGTAGAGATTCCGAAATGAATATATTTGATAGATAAAAGAAAAGTTATGAGGACTATTAAAGGTATGACATTTGAATTTGTAATAGGATTTATATTCATATGTTTGAAACATATGTTTGTATGTGAGTGTTTGAATCATGTTTTGGAATGTATATTATGGATGTGCTTGTGTATGAGAAGTCGTGTGATGAGTTTGGTGTACCATTATATATATATATATATATATATATGCGCATGTTTGCATGTTTAATTGATTGATTTTCTCGTGGTATAGTAGTTGAGCTGGTTAGAAATCTGTTTGGATGGAATTCATCTCATACATATTCTAAAATAGGTAATCAGTCTCGTAAGAGCATTGTATGTGTAAGCCAGTTGTATGTATATGTTGTTGAATGATATGATCTTTGATGTATCAGTTATTGTGTGTGCTTCGTGGTTGCTTGATGTTCATAAGTGTTTCTAAGTGTATGTGTATGACAGAACTCGTGTTATGTATGGATCGTGTAGGCTTATGTGAAATGAATGGATAATTTGAAACCGATGTGAATATCAGAGGTTGTAAAGCATATTTGTCAAGTTTTAATGGTATGTATATATATGTATAAGAATTACGATATCGTATTTGCATGTATATAAAAGAAGTATATTTTGAATTGAAATAAGTGTGATTGTTTAATCGATTTGATGATATTTCAAAGATGCTTCATCGTAATAAAGTATAATAAGTCTGACTCCATGTCACATATAATAGAAATGGATTTGATGTAAAACGACTTGTTTTTTATGTTCGGGTCGATGCTTTGTATGATTTGATTGTTTGGCTAATAGATTGGCATATATATAGATATGTAGATTTGAAATTTGTCATGGTAAAGTATAAAGGATAATTAAAAGTTAGTAAATCTGAACGTGTAATTTGTTGATATGTTTGACTTGTTTGTTTATAGTACCATGGTTACTTACTGAGTTTTTAAACCTCACACTAAACCAGTTTGCTAGTTTTGCAGATTGGCTAACAAACGGGTCAACAATTAAGCTTTGGAAGTCTTGCTCCGAACGCAGTTCACCCAAGCGACAGTCACCCTCGTAAGTATTCTGTGAGAAGTTTTAGAAGGTTTAAGAAGTTTACAATATTTTGATTATTGTTTTATTTGTCGTACTGAGCACGCTATTCGTATATATATTAGTAAATATTGTGATTATTTATGATATAGTAGGCATAGATGCCCTTGAGTGTTGATAGATGATATGGGCGGAGCCCTTAGGATATGATTTTGATGATATTTGTGTGGACCTGAGTTCCTTTTATTTGTTTGAACTCTTCTTAGATTCCCTTTGATGTTGGACTATGATCCAGGTTGTCTAGTTTTAGGATACATCATTCCAAAATTTTGCTAAATTCATAGGCTTATGGAGATGAGTCAATCCTATCTCCTACCAGTAGCATCTTGCCTCTGGCAGGGCGTTACAGTTGTGGTATCAGAGCAAAGGTTTAGGTATAGGGTATTCGATCGTATGAGTAAGTTTTCTACTATCTACGGACTATATAAAGTTTTCTGCTACGTATGGACTATATAGGTCTTATGTTTGCTAATTGATTTATGGTATATGGTATACTATGACCTTGATTGATATGGATGATTCGGATTGTTAGTAGATGTTTGTATGCTATGAATATATATATATATATATATGTGTGTGTGTGTGTGTGTGTGTGTGTGTGTGTGTGTGTGTGTGTGTGTGTAAATATATTAAGTTAAAAACATGTGGTTTATGTAGGTTTATGTATAAGTAAGTAATGTAAATTCCAGGTGTTTTGAAGTACAAGTAATTGTATGATGTTGATAGTTTGAAATATGAATGGATATTTTGATGTATTTGATTTTTGGCATAAAAGTATTTTGAAAAGAGAAAGGACATGAAAGAAGAAAGAAAGAAATTTTTTTGAGGTTTTGATTTTGATTATAAAAATTAAAGAAAATGTTTTCGCCTCGATGCTTGATTAACATTTTCATATTTTTTGATTTATCGATATATTTCCGTCGAGGTACTTGATAATATGTTTCTGTCTTGGTGCTTGAAAGTGATTTTGATATTTTTAAACTGTAAAAATTGTTTCCGCCGACACGCTCGAAAATATATTTCCATCACGATGCTTGATGATTTTATATTTTTGACCCTTCGTGGCATTTGTATAAGTTTCGTTCTGGCATGGTCGGGGTATTTTTTATAGGGTCCAGACCATCAGAAACTGGATGACCGACTACCCTGTCGACATTATCTGGTCAGTGCAAGCGACTGAACATTGGATAATCGATATGTATTTTGAAAATTTTATATCAAAGATTTATTTTTGATTTACACATATTTATGTTTTGGGGGAAAATGATTTCAAAAGAATTACATTTTGATTTTGATGCATTTCGATATTGTTCATGATATTATACGATATGATATGTTTCGGTCACGATGCTTGATGATTTTCTGTTTTTGACCCTCTGTGATGCTTGTATTAGGGCTTATCCAACTGTAGTGGGCTGACCCGATCTTCTATCGACAGGAGATCGTTTCGTTCATTGTCTGATCTGTGCAAGCGATTCGGGCATTGGACGTTTGTTTATGTTTCGTCCAGTAGGTTATACTGGATGCTCGATATGGATTTATGATGATGGATTTTGAAACTGATTTTATTTACAGAAAAAGAGTTTTTCAAATGTATTTTCAAAATGGTTTTTGAAAGTGATCGTTTTACGTTTTCTATTTTGAATGATGACAGAGACTAACAGATTTCAGACTATCAACATTATAAGAGCATGTAGGATTATTTGTCACTTCTGGCTGTGACAATAGATGTATTTGAAGGGGTTTTTCTAGGGGCTGAATCCGGTAACGCAGCGGAAGCGGTGAAAATCGTATTTTCAGATTTCAAAACTTTTTCTCGGATTAATTAAATAAACATATTTTTTTAATTGTCCAATAATCAAATTATGAAATTAAAATTCAAATGAATCATATTCAAGTGAATTTACCGAATTACCCTTGTATTGGTACTTTGTCCATTTTAGTCCGAAATTGATCAAATCAATTTTGAATGATTCTAAATCATTTCTAGGATGAACTTAGCATGCTTGAATCATCAAAACACCAAAAGAACCAAAATCCCCAAATCTAATGTCTTGGTTGAATGCCTCATAAGGAAGCTAATTTGTGCCTTTTGTCATTTCATGCATCAAAACACATCAAGATGTAATCCAATCAACATGAAACTTATATGCATCTTATATACATCCAATTACACAACATAAATGAAAATCCCCAAATTTGGAATTAGTTATGAACCCTAATTTTTCAATTTCCACAATTGGAAAAATTAGACTTAATACACTAAATCAATTACTTCAAGCATCTTTCTTACATCCAATCCAAGTCTCAACACAATGAAACAACTCAAGATCAAATCTAGGTCATCTTAGAGTGGATCAACAACTCTAGATTAGCAACATGGTTTCCAAAACCTTAAAAGAATGCTTACAACTACAATAGTCACAAACTTTCTTCATCATACATGCTCAACACTTTCAACAAAATTTTCCATCATCAAAACACAAGAAATAAAGAAAATAATAACTTAAAAACATCATATGTTAAAGCCTAGATCATAAGGAACAATTTCTTATCTAATAGTAAGTTTGAAAAACTTACTAAATCCAAGCTTTTCTTTAGGTTTATCCTTTTCTTCTTCACTTTTTTCTTTGGTTTTCTCTTTAATGGAGTTTGTGAAAAGTGTATATGGTTAACCAAATGAAAATGAAATGAAAACAATTTATACTTGCACAAAAAATGCCTTGGCCGAATTTCATGCAAGCATATACAACAAATTTGAATTTCCATTTCATTTCACAATCATTTGATAAAGCAAATTAAATATCTAAACAACTTTAAAGATATTTATTTAAGTCAACAAAGGCAACTTTAATCATTTCAAAACAAATATCTAAAGTTAAGATATTTATATTTTAATTATATTAATCATTTAACAATTAAATAATTAATTAATTAATTAAATACAAATATCTTAAATATATGTATTATATTTACATTAAATATCAAATACATATTCATTTATGATATAAGTCAAAAATCTCAATTTGACATTTAATTAATGTGTATTTAAAATAATCAAGTATTAAATGTAAATACACAACAATCAAAGAAATGACTATCGGGTCCCTACACATGTATTTTGCATTTAACCTTTAAACGACTTTATAAACAATCAATATTATTTATTAATGTTGCTCTAGTGCTCTACGAGTTTATTTCATTATTGAGACTCTCTAGATTCAGGCATATCCGTCACGAAATCCAATTTTGTGTCCATAATTTATCCACCCATAAATTATGACGATCACAGATAAAGTGGCTGAATCATACAGGTCGAGGTCATGGAAAATGTTTAATCTCTCCGTCACAGGTATCCTGATGTATCCCAGAGATATATATGTAAACGTTAAATCTCTATGGGGATTATCTAGTCGACTATTCTATTAGCAATCTCACAAGAATATTTAGAACTAGCTTCTAAACTTTACCACGGGCCCATGGTTTTATCTGATTGCTAATTATATGGACTACCTATGCTCTGTTACACAGAACTGACGAATCCTATCTTGACATACACAGGACACCCTGAGGATCTATCTACACCCAACGAACAGGCGGAGGTCTGATCTAAATAGATCGGTGCGTGACTGCCATCTAAGTGTAGAAGATGTCTCATGTGCCCACAATGGCATCTCAAGTCTAAGAATCACAAATGCTACTCAACCCAAGAAGATTCTTATTGACATTGGTGTACCATCCATTAAGAATCTTTGGTGAGTCGTTCAGTGTTTATCCGCTATAAACACCTACATGTCTATTCTAGTCTCCAAGACTTATGGTTCATTGAGAAACCATTGGAATCATATATTCCAGTATACGACTTGTACCGGTCTCAACGGGTTTACTATACTGACCAAGCAGTGTAAACCTGACCAGGAACTGTCTGAGAATGACAACGTCATGATACTTGTCAATATCCATTGCGACGCTTTTGCAACTGTATCATGACTAATCATTCTAGGGTCATTACGTCTTTACCATATTATAAGATTCATTATATTAAAGAAACTGCATATATTATTCATAATAATATTATTTTACAGAAGTATTCACACAGAAATACAACCAGGAATTGGCACTGTGAGCACCAACCCCAACAGTATTTGTTGATATAAAGTTTATGTTTGTTAAAAGAGCATGTATCTAAGTGAATGGTTAGTCACATATCTTTTAAGTGTTGTGATGGTTATGTATACTATGTTGTCAGCCATACAATGTTGTAAGTGCGATGGGATATGTACGTATGTAGAGTTGATATTGATGTTGTTTACATAAATGATATAGAATTACATGAGGTTAAATGAATGAGTTTCTTTTTGAAACTGTATTTAGTTATGTGTAAAAAACATGTATTGTATTCCTCGTTTCGGAGGATGTATGTGATTGGCTCTATATAATCTGTGTTTGACTTTCTGTTTCTTTGATGAGTGAATTTGAAATGGTTGAGCAAGTTCCTATGAATGAATATGGATTGAAATGACAAGTTTGATTTGATTCAGGCATGAAATGTTTGATTTGATGTGTTTTTCTTTGAAATAGCATGAGTTGTAATGATGTATGAAATATGTGACAGGATTCCCGAATACGGAAAGATGGTGATGTATGCAGGTTCAGTTTCAAATGATCAAACGCAAGGATGGAGAAATTTCGTGGATGAAATTAATATAAGGATAGGAGAATGTAATATGCCCAATATTTTTTCGGCAACGGTTCTGGAAGATTTTCGAATTGAAGCTTGGAATTCGGAGCATGATGCTTTTTGAAAATAAGATTATATGTGTTGGAAAATAGGTTGGAATACTTTTAAGTGAAGTTTCATCACGTTGGAAAAAATGTGATTCTGAAAACCTGTTACACGATTTCTAATTTTATCGTTATACACATAAAAGTTTCTTGTTTCGGCTATAAAGATAGCAAATGAACTCCGATTGAGCTTATTCTTGAACTATCAGAGTCATTTTTCTGAGACGAACAACTTTTATGTCAAAAGGGCTTCATAAATATAAATTTCTAAGAATGCCTCAAGATAATGACCTAACTGTAATTTTTAGGGGTCAGATTATAATTTTCGAAAATATTTTCTCTACATACCTCAAAGTTTCAGGAAATTACGAAAATTACATAGGTTCTCTACAACATACACGCACCTCCCATCTCCAAATGGGATTAGCGAGGGCCTCGTAGCGTCGGTGACCAGCAGGCCACGACTTGCAATCGCAACGACGCCAGTGGTGTGTCCAATGGTGGCCGGCGGCGACGCAAGAAACTCCGAAAAATGGCTATAAGAAGAGAGAAAGATGTGGACTTGGGTATCCTGATCCCGCCTCGTCGTTTCATTTCACGGCCCGAGCTACCCACCAAATTGAAGCTCTCGGAGAGTACTACAAGTCGCCGATGATGAATTTTCCGTTTCTTGCACAGTTACACTCGAAATGAGAAAGGAAGATTCAAATGAATAGTGACTCATGATGAAAGTAGCTCCGATCAGATTTTCGTCGATTCCAGTGCGTTCGTGGGATCATTTGGACTCCATATATGGCCTCGAAATCTCAATAAGACCTCATAGTATAAATTCTTAAATTTCAAGTATAGTTAAATGATCGGATGTATCCAGTAGTTTCATAGCATAGAGTATTGATATAAATTGAATTATTTGAGTATTAGTATATTGAATATGTGTATTTGGTAGAATCCGAGTGAAAACAGAATGAATTAGATAGATCCAATAAATTTTGCCAGTTTTTGGTAAAAGTTTTTTAATCGTAATGATGGATATGTGTCATAGGTGATGAAAAAATAGTGTTTAGATAAGTCTGAGTAGGTTTGGAGGGTTCATGACCCTTCCGTTAAGGAAAAAAAAATTTGGAAAATTTTCCAAAAATACGTAAACCAATGATTTAAGTGAACTAGTGGTTTGGAATAGTTTATAACGATATTTTAATATTACAAAAACTGAAAGTATCGAAAATGTACTTGATTTGGTTGTATCGGAAAGATCCAGGATTTTGTCGTAGTTTAGTCGAGAACTCCAAGAGTTATAATTCTGACGACATTTCGCTATTTGTTTTGACAGACTTGACTAGGACCTGGAGTGCTCGCGAAGTCAGGTAAGTAAATCATGAGATGAGAGCTTAATGGGTTATTTCATGCTTTGAATATACATTTATAGGTGTACATATGATTAATACGTTAGGTTAAACAGAAGATAGTTAAGAAGTAGTTTGAGAAGAAGTCCAAAGTTATTTGTAGTTAAGTGAAAGTACCATCGCATGTATGGATTTTATTATGATTATGATATGAAGTAAGAGGTTTAATGATATTAATGACTGTATGTATGTAATGACGTGTTTGAAGTGACATATTTGATAAGCTTATTGTCTATGTGTATGTATCAGTGTACGTAAAGGTATAAATGTGTAACGATATGAAATTGTGTACGTGAATGAATATGAAAATGTGTAAGTATATGAGTATGTATTCGTATATGCATATGATGTTAAGATATGTATAGGTTAGATATGTTCATTTGGTAAAACATTATATCGAATGTTCCTAAATAGAGATTCTGAAATGAATATGTTTGATTGATAAAAAAAAAAGTTATGAGGACTATTAAAGATATGACATTTGAATTTTAAAACAGGATGTATATTCATATATTTGAAACATATGTTTGTTTGTGAGTGTTTGAATCATGTTTTGGAATGTTTGTTATGGATGTGCTTGTGTATGAGAAGTCATGTGATGATTTTGGTCTACCGTGATATATATGCATGTTTATATGTCTACTGGATTGATGTTCTCATGGTATAGTAGTCGAGCTGGTTAGGAATCCATTTAGATGGAATTCATCTAATACCTATTCTAAAATAGGTAATGAGTCTCGTACGAGCATTGTGTGTGTAAGCCAGCCGTATGTATGTGTTGTTGAGTGATATGATCTTTGATGTATTGGTTATTCTGTGTACTTCATGGTTGGTTGCTTGATGTTCGTAAGTGTTTCTGAGTGTAAGTGTCTGATAAAACTCGTGTTATGTATGGATCGTGTATGCTTATATGAAATGAGTGAATGATTTGAAACTGATGAGAATATCAGAGGTTATAAAGCATGTTTGCCAAGTTGTCATTGTATGTACGTATATGTATAAGAATTACGATATTGTATTTGCATGTATACAAGAGAAGTATGTTTTGAATTGAAAGAAGTATGATTATTTCATCGATTTGATGATATTTCAAAGACGCTTTATCGTAATAAAGTATAATAAGTCTGACTCCATGTCACATATAATGGAATGGATTCGATGTAAAACGACTTGTTTGTGATGTTCGGGTCTATGTTCTGTGTGATTTGAATGTTTGGCTAATAGATTGACATATAAGTGAATATGTAGATTTGAAAAGTTATCATGGTAAGTTATAAAGGATAATAAAAGTTGATAAATCAGAACTGGTAATAATATAATAAATCTATTAATCTGTTGATATGTTTGACTTGTTTGTTTATAGTAGCATGGTTACTTACTGGGTTTTTAAAACTCACACCAAACCAATTTGCTAGTTTTACAGTTTGGCTTAAAAATGGGTCAACCAATTCAGCTTTGGAAATCAATGCTCGAGACGCAAATCACTTAAGCGGCAGTCACCCTCGCAAGTGTCATGAGAGAAATTTTATAAGGTTTAGGAAGTTTAGAATGTTTTGGTTATATTTTTTTTGTCGTGTTGAGCACGTCGTTTGTATATATATTAGTAAATACTTTGATTGTTTATGATGTGGTGGGCACAGATATCCTTGAGTGTTGATAGATGATGTGGGCGGAACTCTTAGGATATCATTTTGGTGAGATTTGTGTGGACTTGGGGTCCCTTTTTTTGTTTGAAGTCTTCTTAGATTCCCTTTGATGGTGTACTGTGATCAAGGTTGTCCAGTTTTAGGATACATCATGCCAAATTTTTAGTAAATTCAAAAGCTTATAGAGATGGGTCAATCTCGTCTCTTGCCGGTAGCATCCTGTCTCTGGCGGGGTGTTACATATAAATATCATAAAAATTTCCTATTCAATTTCGGAGGTATCATATTAATGGCATATCACAAAGGACTTAGTGGCTCACCATAGAACCTTTCCAACTATTTAGAATGATTTTAATCTATTAGTGGTGCGGCCCAAATTTGTGTGTGTCTCGGCACTACTAACAGTGCAGAATTATCAATTTCAAACTCGATTTTTTCCGAGAATGAGCCAGATCAGGCTTTGACGTAAGCTACAAAGTTGAAAATAATTGAATCTTCTTTTCAATGAAACTTGAATCACCTTATTTGGACATTATATGGAAACGATATGGCCAAAATATGAAATACTATAAAAATTTAGAAGTCACTAATGTAAATCAGAAATTTAAGATTTTCACTATTTTTTTCTCAGTTCTCCATAGAATAGATCCTAAATAATGAAATAATGAATATTAGTGCATTTAACACATTTGAGAACATAATTTAAGGGGAAATAAAAGGTAAATATACTTGAAAAGTGTATATTATAGGTACTTATCACACCCCTAAACTTGAATTACTGTTTATCATCAAGCAATGATCAAATGAAAATAAAATAATAATAATAATAATAAAAAATTATCTAAGCCACTTTCAAAAAATAAATAAAAAATCGGCCCTTTCAGCATGCTAAACTCGGACCAGGTCATCGGTTCAGTGGTTGAACCGGGTGATTCAGTGGGTCTGAGGTCAGTCAACCCTACCCGAGTTGAAGGGGTCACCCATATTGGATCTTGGACCAGGTCCCAGTTTAACGGTTAGAGAAGTCAATCTGATCCAGTTTTTAAATCACTCGTTTTTCATTTTGACAATCAAATAGAATGGGTCAAACAAACCTATATAGCTTAAAATCTATATATTTTATCATTAAACTCATGTATCTCTTTATTCCACAACTTCCTCATAAACGCACTTAATGAACGGACGAGTCTCTAGAATAATTCTAGACTCTGTTTGCTCATATTCTTAAATAGACATCTTAGTCTCTAGATACAGCTTTGTCTCTCTCCCTTTTACGTTATCCTTGTAATTCTCTTAATTCCATGGGCCTTCTATAGTGTCACTTGGTCGTTTCTCTTGAGGTATATAGCTCTGGTTACTAGCTAGCTATCTTATTTGGACTTCTAGTGTTTTCAAGGATGTTGTCTGATTCTAAGCTATTCAAACCTAACCATATTTCTCAAGTTCTCTTCCAGTAATTTCCTTAATGTTACATTAATCAGATTCTCTACTGATGGCTTTGGTTCTTGAGGAAATTCTTGAGCGTATGGTAGATAAAAGGGATATGATGGTTCAATGGGATATGCAGGACCTTAATTATTGTGACATGTAAAGTTTTGATGGTTTTGCCACCCTAAATTATAGTTAAAGGTGCAATATACACTAGAGTGGTTGCTCTTATATCTCTCAAAACTTATTATTATGCTCCGAAAGACTTGAGCATTCATGGCGTCAATTTTTTAATAAATGCCTTGTAGGAGCGAAACGGGGTTTACCACTATGCTTATAATGCTTGGCGACCACGACACTATTGGGCTCGCAGCCCGTAGAGAGTACGATATAACCCATAAGGGACTAACTAGAGAATAAAGGAGTCGCCACCCTATGTTAACTGGGAAAGATTTAAGGACGCACTCATCCCTCGCAAGGGAAGACCTCGGAATAGTCCCTTACTTATGCCAATATAATGGACGGGTTCACATAATGGTATAGCCAAATCTTATGCAGTTCATACAAAGTAATTCAAATAAACACAAATTTACACACCCATAAATATTAATAATCACAATAAAATAGTTCCAAAATCATATTAAATTAAGTGCGATAACGATAATTATAACAAATAATCAAAAATAGGAAAAACGTCAATAAATAAATAGTAAATAAAAAGTGGGGGTCAATAAATAAATAGTAAATAAAAAGGGGGGGTTAATCACGCATATATGAGTATTTCCCGAGTGGAACGTGGAGTTGTATCCCAAGCATAGACCACACTACCGTCCATTCGGATTCGGCTAAGAAATTTACTTCTGGATTTCCATCCGATATACCGCAAAGGATAATAACATTCATAATCATCAATGCAATGTAAATAGATATAAAAATATAACCATGCATATGCGTATAGTTATCAATATGAAAAACATAAACAAAAATTAGGCGAAATAATAAAATTACAATAAAAGCGAACAAATAGATAAAAAAAGATAACACTAAATAGGTAAAAAAAAAATAAATAACAAAATTCCGAAGAAAAAAAAGAATGTGACCAGAAATTTGGCCGTCTTTGATGTAGGACCTCGGATACTCGCCTAGACGTATTTCACGTCCTGCGAGGCATGCAGCGTCCGGAACTATGAAAATGAATGTGGTAAGAGTGCCCTCAGGTCTTACCTTTTAAGTCGCTTTCTCAGAATTGCGTTATGCCATCATCGGAAGGATCACTGGTTTGCTGTTTCTGGTTGTTGGTTCGCTATTTCTGCTCGCTGTTTTGCTATTTTCTATTTGCTATTTTGTTGTTTTCTTGTTGTTGTTTCGGTTGTTTTCTGGTTGCTATTTTGGTTGTTTTCTGGTGGTTTTTTGGCTACTGTTTTTAGTAGCAGTTTTGGTTGTTTTTTGGAGCTGTTTTTTGGTTGTTTCTTAAGGATGTTTTTCAGTGATGTTCTTGTTGTTTCGGTGGCTGTTTGGTTGATTTTTGAGGCCATTTTTGGTTATTTTTAGGGCTATTTTTCAGTGATGGCCTTGTTTTTTTAGTGGCTGTTTGGTTATTTTTTGGGGCTATTTTTCGGTGAAGGTCTTGTTGTTTCGGTGGCTGTTTAGTTCTTTTTTGGGGCTATTTTTTTGGTTGTATTTTGGGGCTGTTTGGTTGTTGGCTGGTGATTGGTTAGGGTTACTTTCTCAGTTTTTGTCTTTTTTCTTGATGATTGTTTACTGTTTTTTGTTGTTTCTTTAGGTCAAAGAAGAAGAAAGAACCCCTAGGGTTGTTGTCTAAGCCTTTTTCTTTTGATGATGATTTGGTCCTATTTTTATAATGATTTGAAGAGATCTCCAAATAGAGAAACAAATCATGTAAATTTGGGAAATTTATTCTCAAATTATTTTGGAATACAATCTCATAAATTTGGTGATGACAAATCTCAAATCTTGTTAAATTGGAAACTGTTGATGATGGAATTTGAGCACATAGATTGCATGGGATTTTAGGCATATGGATGGATTGCATTGGTCTCGGGCGTGTGGATGGATTGCATGGGCTTTGGATCATCTGGACGGGCCGAGGTTAAAGGGTTCAAGGGCGTGTATGGTGGGTCCGAGGCTAAGGTTTTGAAACAGAGGCTGAATAAGCAAATCTGAGGCTAGCTAGTGAGTCCAAATCTGATGAGGTTTTCTTTCCTTCCGTCATCCATTTTTCTCAACTTCCGTAATTTTTTAGGTAGTGCCTCCATACGAGGCTCATCATCGGGCTCATGTAAAATACAATGTCTATAATCGCCCCACTTTGATGGTGCTTATGGTGTGTGTGACAGTGACAACCCTATCAAAGTCATGCATGTATTTTTATTTACATGGTCCATTGGCAATTGCCAGACTTACCTATTGTTTCGCTACTTTTGTGAGATGCTTCGATCTCTAGGACTTATTCCTGAACCATGCTTGATGGCGAGGTGCTTTGAACTCTAGGAATCATTCTCGAATCCATTCCTAGTATAAGATGCTTCGATCTTTGGGATTTATTCCCGAACTGACGGTGAGGCGCATCGACCTCTGGGCTTCATTCCCGAACCGTGCTGGGTGTGAGATGCTTCGATCTTTGGGAATTATTACCGAACTGACAGCGAGATGCTTCGACCCCTGGGCTTCATTCCCAAACCATGCTAGGTGTGAGATGCTTCAATCTCTGAGTACCCACTCTTCGAAAGTGTGGATATGCGAGTTTTGTTGATGTGTCCTAGACGACAATGCCACATGCAAGCTTCATCTTTTAGATTACTCCTTTTGAGCCTTTTGTTTGTCATTTTATGTTTAGGAGATTCATTTATATTCAAAATATAAAGACCATTATTTGCAACAACAGTGCAATTTCTGCATCATTTTTATATAAATAACACCCAGTGTTTCTAAATACAAAAGTGTACCCATGCTGGGTTAACAAAGATACAGATATGATATTCCTAGTTAAACTAGGTATATAATAACAGTTCAAAAGTTTAAGTACATGCCCCGAGGGCAGTTCCAAAATAAAAGTCCCTACAGCCAAAACAGCAACTGGAGTTCCGTTTCCGACTCGTAGGTCAACCTCCCCTGAAGCCAGCATCCTGCTATTCTGCAGATCCTGCAAATCAGTACAAATATGAGCAGCACAACCAGAATCAAAAATCCAATTTTTAAGACTAGAAGTAGTCATATTTATTTCAATAACAAACATACCAGAGGCTAGAGCCTTGCCTGCCTTGATATCCTCCTTGTGTCCCTTGCCCACTCGGCAGTCACGTTTCCAATGACCCTTTTTGCCGCATTTGAGGCAGACATCTTGAGACCTGTCCCTTGGCTTCCCAGAAGCCTTTGTCAACTTGCCTTTGCCCTTGTTCTTATGTTTTTTCTTCCTCACCCCTCCAGTTGCCTTAAGCCCAGCCTTTGGCCCCTTAGAGGTCGATGCATGGTGCGCCTCGCGCTTAGCCCCCTTTTGGAGTTCTTTCTCAGACTCCTTCAACATGGATAACAGCTCTCCAAGAGTGTCATCCGTGTCCATCAACTTATAGTTGATTATGATTTGTCTCCAAGTATCAGGAAGTGACTATAAGAGCATGTCTATAGTCAGCTCAGCCTCCAAGACTATTCCCAACTTGCCCAACTCATCAATATCGGTGATCATTTGAGTCCCGTGGGCCTCAACTGATGCGCCCTAAGTCATTCGGGTGCGGAAGAGTTTCTTCACCAACTCATACCTCTCCATCCGCTTATTGGTGCGGTGGAGATCATACAATCTAGCCATCATGTTGTAAGGATCCAAGTCCCTATTCT
The DNA here is from genome assembly GCA_019454045.1 of Zanthoxylum bungeanum. Lineage (NCBI taxonomy): Eukaryota > Viridiplantae > Streptophyta > Magnoliopsida > Sapindales > Rutaceae > Zanthoxylum > Zanthoxylum bungeanum. The sequence goes on from SKCR01031855.1 coordinate 71,673, forward strand.
GGCGACGAAAGTGTTGAGTCATTGAAGCCAACATAACAGACTGAGCTGTGTCACAATCCTCGCTGTGAGTTTTCCATAACTCCAGCTCAAGTGGCTCAGTGGGTCTAGGCGGGAGAGGTGTCTGTATAGTGTACAGTAGCCTCTCAGGCCCAAGTACTATCTTGAGGTTCATTTCCCAGTCAGCGAAGTTTGTGCCTTTAAAGATATTATCACCCATGATGATGTCACGCACATTTCCCTTGCTAGCCATCTCAACCACGATAGTCTAACTATCTAGTTGACGATAAAATAGGTACAGTCAAACTGTTACAAGAAAATAACAATGTATTAGTCCAACTAATTTAAATAAATAGACGAAATAATTTTGAAAGACGCGTAAGGCAAAGTATCTGAACGAAATTGCAAATTCACATACTAGCCTCCCACTATTTTCATCAAGTCTCTAACCCTCTGTTGAGAACTCGGGAAATCCTATTTCCTAGTGGGCTAGGATCCCGTTAAATAACACACAACCTTGACTTTGGCCAACAAGCTGTATGCTATTTAACTAGGTAGATCTCACAGATCAATTGGATCCAATCCAATTCCTAGATCCGGTTAGGGGACATCCAAGTCCTAAACATATTACTCATGCCAATGTATCTAATACATTTTCCTAACCATATCCTCCGAATCATTTAGGCCTTGGCTTTGGCACAACAAACCTAATGATTCCAGTTAAGCTGGACCCATTGACAAGGATAGTTTCGTAATCAATGTCGTTGGACAAGAAGTGATCTTGACTTTGGCCAACAAATCACAACTTGGACAAGACACCGATGTGGAACAAAACTCTCACGATTCAAGTACATCATAATTGACAAGGTCTTGACTTTGGCCAACAAACCAATGCCAATTGGAACTTGGACAAGAATCATTCAATGGAAGGATAATCGCTTAATATAGATTGAGGGATTTTTGCGTAATTGGCAACCAATTTATTATCTTTGTTAGGTCTCATCATCATACACCCTTAAGCATGCTTCTAAAACATCATAAAGCGCGTAAAGTAAATTAATAGTGATATACGGATGGATATATAAACAACTTGTTCCTAGAACAAATCACCCTTTCCTCTCCCCGCTAGCACTATTCTACTTCTACCCAATTACATAATACAATAAGAGAAACCTCATTTACATTGAGGGGAATCAGGTGAGAAGAGAATACAAGAGATAAAAGAGATAAGGCTGGACACGCAGGTCCAATTTATAAATTCTAAATTTACAATAATTTCTAAAATTACCCTTTCCCTTCTAATATCCATCCGATATACGCTATTCATACATCACATACATATATATTCAATCAAGACATGCTATACAACCAATCTAATCCAATTAACTAGTCTTTGTTAAAGTGATCATCCAATGTTCAAACAACGGTTTTTGATTTTGCGCGAGTCCAACTCGTTTGAGAATAAGTACATAAGGTACGAATTCGCGAATTATATCGAACTACTTATTAAATCTAATTTAATTCGTATTCAATACTAATTCAATTATTTAATTCCAAATTAAATGTTTACACTATTAATGTGCTTTAAAGACTTTGATTCTAAATCTAATCTAATTGGGTCTCAAAGCCCAACTAACATCCAATGTTCGTTTAATTAAAGTCCGATGGGCTTTCAATTGATTTATTAAGCTTGGGCTTTGGTCAATGTGGGTCAAACCCAATTACCAAAACCCAAATAAGGAATCACCCTTAAATGCCACAAAATCAATTTCAAGCCCATAGGCCCAATTAAACTTTAAAGCCCATTATACTATATTTGGACTTAATGGAGTGATTTAGGCCCAAATTGGATCCAATCCTTTTGGCCCAAATCTACTTGGCCCAACCAAGCCCATTATGCCCAAATATAATAATACAAGCCCAATTTTACAATTAAGCCCATTAATTAAATTTTAATATTCCAAATTTTAAAATCCAATTAATTAAAGTGTAAATCCATGATGATTATACATTAAACCAAATATTTCAAAACACCAATTTAATTCATTAATCATCACTTGTTCAAAACACATGTCCAACATTTATTTTAACAAAAATCAAGTCCTTTTACATGTCCATTAGTATTCGGCCAAGTGAGATTTTTTGTGTCGATTTGTTTTTCAATCCGATTGAATCACTAATCTACGTCCCGTATACGTTTTAAGTCATCCAATGATCTTGTACACAAAAAATTCCAACACATCCCATGTATACACCCATTCGGCCAAGGCTAAATTTTTGGGGAAAAATCATCCAATGCATTTTTCTCAAAATTGATTCCATATAACATCATTTTATATACATGTAAGCATACTCATTCATCAAATTTCACAAGAACATGCTTCAATCAATTTTACCCAAATTTTAATCTAATGTATTTCATGCTTAAACATGGCTCCATGATACCATTGTTGGTTTCTATTATTTGTCCCAAGAAAAGCATAAGCATATGAAATACAACAAATGAATATATATAATAAACTTGAAGCATGGCGGAATCATACTTACAAAGCTTTTGTGATGAAGAAGATGAACAAAAGGTTGAAGCTCCAAGTTCCTCAAGTTTCGGCCAAGAGGTAAAAAGAGTGCAAGCTCCAAGCTTTGTGTATTCCAAGCTCTTTGATGGTTTCCCTATCACCTCCTTTGATCATAAGATGTGCTAGCAAAAGAGAAATTGAAAATCCAATCTTCTTTGCCCTTTGGAAGCTCACGGCATTGATGAGAGACAGAGGGAGAGTTTTTGTTTCTGTATTTATTTTCTAAAAACAATAATGAAAACAATTACCAAAATATTTGGTATATGGCTTTTCCAAAAGTCAAAAGACTTTTCCCTCCAAAAAGCCATTAAATGGCCTCACCAACTTCTTTCATGAATAGTGACTAGATGTCACTTTAATAAAGTGACTTGTGACATCTATCACCAAGTCATGTCAAGTGATGTGACTTCGCGATGTGACTTGCGGGCCCCACTCGTTTCAAAATACGAATGTGTCCGCAAACACTTTCGGGCTCGGTTTCGCTAATTCCGAATTAACGAATTTCCGTCGCGACGTAAATTAAATAATTATGCCTAGCGAAATCACTATTCACGTCGCTAACGAATTAATTCTAAATTAATTCGTTTGCCCGAATTAAAATCCGATTTTAATTTCGCGTCGAAATCTAATTTCGTTTAATATATCGAATATATTATTTTACCGATTAATTCCAAATTAATCGTTTTCTCTCAAAATAAGGCATTTTATCCAAGATAAAGTTTCTCCGTAATTAATCCAAGATTAATAAAGTTCAAATCAAATATCATAGGTGAATCTTCAGGAAGCGACCCGAGAGATCTCCGGATATGTTGGCAGTAAATACGGTCGTCGGATAATCCGAACACGTACGTACCTAGTACTACGTTTTTACCGATTTACAAGACAAGGTTGGCTTCTAGCAAAGCGCGATGCCTACCCAATTCTCCAGAAATATTCTTATTGGAATATTAGATCTATATCAAGCGTAGTATACCGTAGTATTGCGTACATCGATCCAGTATCGGACGATCACATGTTAGGCCTGGGGCTGGAAATGTGTCTGCCCCGTACGAAACATATATCGGACATCAAGCAACTAGTCTCTTTAAATCAGGCAATCCTGACCTAGTCATATTGACCCGACGGTTGCAACCTTTTATAGAGCACTAGTTATGTATCTTGCGCGATCATCAACTCCATATGTCTGAAGTGACACTTCCATCTTGACATCACACCCAGTACACTACGATTCCTGATAAACCCAGAAGTGGTGAACACAGAACTGGTTAAAGCCCCCAACCATCAAAACCAAAGTTTACCGATTGTCGCAAGTACTAGCGATGCAAATCTCAGGTTAAGACCATATACACCTACCCTGATGCGGCCTCCCATAGACACGCAGACATACTACCAATGGGATTCCGCGGGGTCTATCCAGAGCGAAGCTGTTTTCCGTACCATCGGTAAAACACAACCTCCTATCGCACTTGCATAAGTATCCTATACTTAAATATATGAGAACTATACCGTTGTGCCCTCACAACGTGCCAAGTGCAATACTAGTCTATTCCGCATTATCGATGTCCGATCTTGATAATACTCCGACTAGGGATATTTAATGATTAAACCTTATGTATTGATACTGTCTCATATCATCTCAATACAGAACTAATCATATGGACTTTCGCCATTTATATATCAAAGTAAATAAATTACAAAACGGCAAAAGGCAATTTCATTATCACATAGTTAATTTTGTACAATAATACAATATCACTTACAAAACAGTGACGCTATGGGTCATAATGTCTAACAGATGCTATAGGTCATAATTGTCCAACAATCTCCCACTTGGCCTATAGCTGATCACTCAGGTGTCTTACACCTGAACTATGTACGGGTCGCTCAAAACTTCTGTTGACAAATAACTTTCGTTAGCGTATTTACAAGGTTATCATCTGATGCGATTTATTCGATCATCACATCGCCACAATGTATGATCCAACGAATGAGATGAAAATGTTGAAGTACATGTCGGATCGTTTGATGAGACCATTAATTCTTTAGCCTGTGTTGTAGCCTAGTTCAACTGCTAACAGAACTATATCTAATCTAATTAGAATTATTTAGATCCAAAATGCTTCTTTTGCTGTGACAGTTGTAGTAAAGTTTCGCTTTTGTTGTTTATTCGGCAACAGTATCTTACTTGGAAGATTTCCAGCTCACTGTTCCGTTATTCAAACTATATAGTATCCTTATTACGACTTATAGTTGTTTTTATTGGTTTGGAAACTTACAGCGGTGAACCTAGTCACTTCAAGTTCTCCTTCTCCATAACTTAAGAAAGCATCCTTAGTTCATCTAAGATATTGAAGGATGTTCTTAACATCAATCTAGTGATTATAACTTAGATTGGCCTGATTGTGACTCCATATGCTCAAAACATATGAGACACCAGGTCGCGTACATATATTTCAATGTTCGAGTTCTCGGAGAGTGCCAACAACTTTTAAATCTATCCAGTAGATCTTTATTCCTAGAGTAAGGGTTGTCTCTCCTAAGTATTTTACGGAGAATTTTCATGAAAGCCAAGCTTTCACCGATTTTAATATGGGAATGTCATTTCCAATAAATGATATATCATATTTATAAAGGACAATCACTGTTAGTGCGCTCTCACTAATCTTCTTATATACACAAGATTTCGTTTTGAATGAAATCATATACCATTATGATCTTATCAAAACGTTAGTTCCAAGAACGTAATGCTTGCTTCAATCCATAAATGGATCGATTTAACTTGCAAATCTTGTTTGCATGTTTTGGTACGATAAAACCATCAGGATGTTGTAAACATCCTCCAAAAGGTTTCTGTTTAATGAAAGCGGTTTTGACGTTCAGCTGCCATATTTCATAATTGAAACATGCAGCATTAGCAAGCATTATCCAAATGGATTTAACTATGGCAGCGGGTAAAAGGTTTCATCGTAATTGACACCATATTGATGACGATACCCTTTATGTACAAGCCTAGCTTTATACATTTATATGTTTCCATCCATGTATGTCTTCCTAGAAGACTCGTATAGTACCAATAGGCACAATGTCTTTCGGTATATCAACCAGTATCCAATCTTGGTTGGTATACATGGAATCCATTTTGGATATCATGGCACTTTATCATGATAGGGAGTCGATACCTTGTATCACTTCCTCATACATAGTCGGTTTGTCTTCCTCAATAAGATTGACATCTTTACGAGGTGAGATCAGAAACCCATACCTCCTAGGTTATTTTCTAACTCCCTCCGACCTACGCTGTTCTTGTGTATTCGAAGGTTATGGAACAGTTTCATCCTTGATGAATTGTGTGTGTTCCATTAAGGAATCGGTGCCTGGAACAGTATTACTCCGATTTTCATCGAGTTTTATTTTCCTCCCACTTACCACAGCATATAGGTATTCCTCATAGGAAAACCGCATGGTGAGCAACAATTATATTGTTCTATTGTGAGTTGTATAAGTACTATACTTAGGGTTCCTTAGGACGACCTACAAATTAGGCACTTATCCGATTTGGGTTCTAGTTTGGTATCATCCAAACGTATGCCCAGCATTCCCAAATCTTCAGGAATGACAAGCCTGGTTTTTTTCTTGTTCATATATAATATGAATTCTGTCAAACAAATTTTCATGGAACCTTATTCAAAATAAGTATTACACTGTTTAATGCGTATCCCTTGAAGGAAAATGGTAGCTCAGAGCGAATCATGATTAACCTTATCATGTCCAGCAAAATTCAGTTTCTCTGTTCGGATACACCATCAGGATTGAGGTGTTCCGGGAATAGTCCACTATGAAAGAATACTATACTCTTTCAAGTAATTGAGAAACTTATTGCTTAAGTATTTTCCATCACAGTCCAATCGTGATGTTTTGGTACTCTTACCGATTTGTTTTTATACTTTGTGTCGAAATTCTTTGAATCACTCAAAAGTTTTTGATTTATGTTTCAAAAGAAACACCTAATCGTAACGCGATGCCACATCCGTAAAGGTTACGAAGTATTCATATCCACCCCTAGCCTAGCTAGATATGGGCCCACTTACATCACTATGAACGAGGGCTAACAGATCGGTGTCACTTATACTTTTACCAAGTAAAAGTTATTTTAAGCACTTTGCCCAATAAACTAGATTCATAGACATCATTTGAATTAGAATCAAATCTGTCCTAGTACCCACTCTTTGAAAGTGTGGATATACAAGTCTTGTTAATTTGTCCCAGACAACTATGCCACAAATAAGTCTAATCTGATTAAATCAGTTTGAGCTATTTATTTGTCACGTTATATGTTTGAGATTTGTTTATATTCAAAATATAAATACTGTTATTTACATCTAATGTGTTTATCTCAATATCATCTTTATAAAATAAAACACTTTAGTGTTCTAGGATATAAAGGCATACCCGTAATGGGTTAAACTTAGATATAGAGATAATGTTTCTAGTCAAACTAGGTACATTATAACAATTTCCTAATTTAAGTACATACCCGAAGGGTAGTTCCTAAACTTAGGTCTCTACGGTTAAAACAGCGACTCTCGTCCTATTTTTCGACTCACAGAGTGATCTCATCTGAAGTCAGTATCCTGTTAATAAGCAGATTTTGCCCATCATTACATATTTATCTACCACTTCTAGTATCAAAAATCCAATTTTGAAACTAGTAGTGAATATGTTTATGACAAACATACTTGAAGTCGGAGCCTTGTCCCTTCTTCTCTTCCTTTATGTCTGCCTTATCCATATGGCAGTCAAGCTTCTAGTGACCCAGTTTGCCACAGTTTTGGCAGACATCTTAGGATATGTCATTTGTCTTCCTAGAAGACTGTGATGATTTTGCCTTTGCCCTTTTCCATAACTCAGAAGCCTCGGCCAAGTATTGGCCTTCTGGGATGTCGAATAAGATGCGCCTTGCGCTTCTTGCCTTTTTGTAAACTTTGGCTTTTTCTCCTTGAGCATAACCATTAACTCTCCAAGAGTTTTCTATTGCAATAATGTTTCTAAGATCTAAGTATAGATCTATGAAGATCCTTCAATTTCAATATCATACTTTAAGGATCTAATCCTTAGTTCTGACAAAGAAATTAAGGAATCTTTGCGGCAAGCATAACGGATTGAGAACTAAATTTATCATCACATGAATCTTCCAAAGATCATGTTCTACAGTTTGCTCAACTTCGGGCTTAGGCCCAAGATATTGTTTTATCAAATAAAATAATTTCTCAGTTCCCAGGACTATCCTGAGGTACTATTCCCAATCTGAAAATTGGAGCCGCTTAAATATATTTTCACCTAAGATTATGTTTTAAGCGCTAATCTTTCAGTTTATCTCGATTCTAATAGTCCAACAATTCAATCAACGATTTCAGGTACATTTGTATATAATGATTACTATAGTCAAACTATATAATCAACTATAATTTTAATTTGGTTAAATTCAAATATATTGATTACTATAATCCAATTACATAATCAATTATAATTGAACCAGTTTGAATACAGTCCAACTGTTTAATTAAAACAACATTAAATATTAGTCCAACTAATATTTTAATAATAAAATAATGACAAAAAATGAAATGAGCGTGTTTTGGCAAGTATCTAAACGAAATTGCAAATTTAATACTTGCCTCCCACTATTTTTGGGCGAGCCTCTAACCCTCTGTTGAGTACTCGGAAACCTTGTTTCCTAGTGGGCTAGGATCCCGTTAAATAACACACAATCCTGACTTTGGCCAATAAATTGTATGATATTTAACTAGGTAGATCTCTAAGATCAATTGGATCTCATTCAATTCCTAGATCCAGTCGGTGGACATCCAAGTCCGAAACATATATACAATATATATGCCAATATATGCCAATATATTTTCCTAAACTTTTTCCTCTAAATCAACTAAGCCTTGGCTTTGGCACAACAAGCTTAATGATTCTAGTTAAGCGTGACCCATTGACTTTGGAAAACTTCATAATCGATATCGATGGACAAGAAGTGATCTTGACTTTGGCCAAAAAATCACAACTTGGACAAGACATACGATATGCAACAAAGCCTTCATGATTCAAACACATCCGTGATGGACAAAGGTCTTGACTTTGGCCAACAAACCAGTGCCAATCTTGGATCTTGAGATAGAATCACTCAATGGAAGGAAAGCGCTTAATATTTATTGAGGGTTTTTCGCGTAATTGGCAACCAATTAATTATCTTTGATTAGGTCTCATCATACACCCTTAAGCATTCATTCTAAAAGCAAAATAAGGCGTGGTAAATAAATTTAATGATGATATGCGGATGGATATTTAAAACATTTTGTTCCTAGAACAAATCTCTCCCTTTCCTCTCTCCCGCTAGCACCATTCTTACTTCTACCCGATTACATAACACTTCTAAAGAAATCTCATTTACATTGAGGGGAATATGTGAGAATAGAAATACAAAGAGTCAAAAGGTAATAGGCTGGACACGCAGGTCCAATTTAATAAATTCTAAATTTATTACAACAATTTCTAAAATTGCCCTCACCCATCTAATATCCATCTGATATATATTATTCATACATCACATCCATGTATTCACACAAAGCATGTTATCAATCAATCTAATCCAATTAATTAATCTAAAATTAATGGCCATCCAATGTTCAAACAACGATTTGATTTGCGCGAGTCCAACTAGTTTAAGAATAAGTACTCAAAGTTCGAATTCTTGAATTATATTAAACTATAATATTAAATCCAATTTAATTTGTATTCAATACTAATTCTCTATTTAATTCCAAATTAAATAATTACACTTTATTAATTAGCCTTTGCTACTTAGATTATAAATCTAATCTTACACGGGTCTCAAAGCCCAATTATCATCCAATGTCAATTTAATTAAAGTCCAATGGGCTTTCAATTAATTTAGAAGGCATGGACTTTGGCAACCAAAGCCGAATAAGGAATCACCCTTTGCCAAAAATCAATTTAGGCCCATTATGCCAATTTACACTATTAAAGGCCCATTAAATCATATTTGGACTTTATAGAAATGGTTTTGGGCCCAATTGGATCCAACCAATTAACCTAAACCAAACTTGGCCCAACCAAGCCCATTAAGCCCAAATACAACTTTAAAAGCCCAATTCCAAATTAAGACCAATTAATTTAATTACAATATTCCAACTATCACAATTAAATCAATTTAAAGTGTATAGCCATAATTAATTAGTCAAATTAATATTTCCAAAATACCAATTTACTCAATTAATTATGCTTATTATCATCAACATATGTCCAACATTATTGAATCAAAAAATCATCCCATTTCACATGCTTCTAAGTCATGGCATTTAGGGTTTTATTGTCCAATTTCGAATTCAATCCAATTTAATCCTAAATCAACATTTCCCAAGTATTTCAAACTCATACAATGATTCAAAAAATAAAATTACCATGACTTTTAGAGCAAGCTCACATTCGGCCAAGCCAAATATTTTGGGGAAAATTGATCATGCATAACACTATGTTATCGTCATTCAAGCATACTCAAACAATCAATTTCATCCAAACATGCTCAAATCAATTTTACCCAATATTACCCTAAATCCAATTTCATGCTTAAATAGTGCTCTAATACAATTGCTGGGTTTCAACTATAGTACTAAGATCATTTCACGCAATGAAAATAAGTGAATACAATAAAAAAGTATGGCGGAATCATACTTACAATGAATGGATTTTCGATGCGATGAACACAAAACTTTTGCTCCTCCATTGAAGCTCTCGGCCAAGCCCTCCATGTGTGCTCCAAGCTCCAAGCTTTGTAAATGGTGATTCCATACTCAAGGGTTTGTTTCCCTATCATCTTTGGATGACTCTTTGGTGTGCTAGCACTTGGAAATTTTGCCACAAAATTTCCCTTAAGCTTCTTGCTCACGGCATTGAAGAAATATTAAGAGAATTTTTGGGCCCTTGGCCGAATATAGAAGGAGAGAAGAGAGAAGTGATGAGTTAATTTTGTGTATATAGATTTCTAAAATCTAATACCAAAAATCAAAGTCAAAAGGTACAAGGCATTAAAGCCTTCCAACCACCCCCATCAATCACAAGTGACTTACATCACATCACTCAAAGTGACAAGACATCAATCACTTGAATGACTAATGATGTGACGTGTGATGTGACTTATGGGCCCCACTAGATTTGAAATACGAGTGGGCCAGCAAACACTCCCGGGCTCGGGTTCGCTAATTCCGAATTAATGAATTTTTCGTTGCGATGTAATTAAATCAAATTTAATTAAATATTTATGCCTAGCAAAATTACTATTCACATCGCTAGCGAATTAATTCTAAATTAACTCATTTGCCCGAATTAAAATCTTTTTTAATTCCGCGTCGAAATCCAATTTCGTTTAATATATCGAATATATTAATTTCTCGATTAATTCTAAATTAATCGTTCTCTCTCTTTAAATAATATTTTATCCCAGATAAAAATCTCCGTAATTAATCCTAGATTAATTTTCTTTCTCTAATAATTAATCCTAGATTAATAATGTGCGAGGCATACGTCATCAGTGAATCTTCGGGAAGCGACCCATGAGATCCCCGGATATATTGGTAGTAAATCTGGTCGTCGGACTATCCGAACACGTACGTACCTAGTACTATATTTTTACCGATTTACAAGACATGGTTGGCTTCTAGGAAAGCACCGTGCCTACCCAATTCTCCAGAAATATTCTTAAAGGAATATATAATTTATATCGGGCGTAGTATACTTATTATTGCGTATTGCTATCCAGTATCACATGTCACATGCTAGGCCTAGAGCTGGAATTGTGTCTGTCCCGTAGGAAGTAAATATCGGATCTATGGTAACTAATCTCTATAATCGGATAAACATAACCTAGTCATATTATCCCGATAGCTGCAGCATAAAAGAGTACCAGTTCCTTATCCTATGTTATCATCATCTCCACTATGACTGGAATGATACTTCCGTCTTGACATCACACCCAATACACTATGATTCTCAATATACCCAGAAGAGGCGTACACAGAACCTGTTAAATCCCTGGAAGACCAAAACCAAAGTATATTGATTGTCGCAAGTATTAGCGGTGCAAATCTCAGGTTAAGACCAAATACACCTACTCTGATTCGGACTCCCATAGACACACAGTCATACTACCAATGGGATTCTAAGGGGTCTATCCAGAGCGAAGTTGTTTCCGTACCATCGGTAAACACAACCGCATATCACACTTGCATAATTATCCAATACTTAAATATATGAGAACTATGCTGTTATGCTCCCGCAACGCGCACAAGTGTAATACTAGTCTATTCCGCATTATCGATGTCCAATCTCGATAATACTCTGACTATGGATGATTTAATGATTAAACCTTCGTGGAGTGATACTGTCTCATATCATCTCAATCCAGAACTAATTATAAGGACCTTTTATCATTTATAAATCCCGGTAATCTAATTAAAAATGATAAAAGAGCAATTTCCTTTGTCACATAGTTAATTTGTACAACAACACCATGTTCTGTACAAATAGTGATGATATGGGTCATAATTGTCCAACAATTTCAAGATGGTTGGTTTATCCAAGTATTCTTTGATTTTTTTCAAGGGCTTATTGACATTGCCCATTCAACTTCATAGGGTGGTCCTTCCTCAACAGCTTGAAGATGGTCTCACATACTAATGTTAACATGGATTGATATACTAGATTTTCCCGAGAAAAGCTCTAACTTCTTTTTCCATTTTCGGTGCGGGCATCTCGGTAATAGCCTTGATCTTTTCATGGTCCACTTCTATCCCTCCCATTCCTACCGTATGCCCTAACAACTTTCCGGATGTTACCCTAAACAGAAACTTCTTAGGGTTGAGTTGGAGGTTGTACTTATCACCTATTTGAAGGAATTTCTCTAGTGCATCTATGTGTCCAGCCCTCATCTCTGACTTAACCATCATGTCATCCATGTATACCTCAATCTCCTTATACATCAAGTCATGGAATAATGTAGTAGACATTAGTTGATTAGTGGCTCCCGCATTCTTAAGTCCAAATGGAATCACCTTGTAACAATATGTACCTCACTCAATGACGAAGGTAGTCTTATGCTTGTCTTCTTCAGCCATGAAAACCATATTATATCTTGAGAATCTGTCCGCGAATGAGTACATAGTAGATAAAGTTGCGCTATTAACCAACACGTCTATATGGGGTAAGAGAAAATCATCATTTGGGCATGCTTTGTTGAGGTCCCTATAATCTACGCACATTCTAACCTTTCCATCCTTCTTTGGTACCGGCATAATGTTGGGTAACCACTTAAGGTACTTCACAACCTCTAAGAACCCCACATTTATCTTCTTCTTGACTTCTTCCCTAAACTTTTCAGCCCACTCTGGCCTCATTTTTCGGAGCTTCTGTTTTACTGGTCTCATGTTCGGATAAGTTGGTATCATGTGCTGGGCGATACCCATGTCCATTCCTGGCATGTCTTCTTAGGACCAGGCGAATACTTTTGTATAATTTAATAATATTCTTTCTAATTCTTTTCGCTCATCAGAGGTAACCTCAATTGCAATTAAACTTCTTTGGGGTTTTCACATGTACCAAGATTAAATGCATTTGTCTTTATTGAATCAATGTCAAATATGCGCATGTGATACATGTTATGATGCGGACTAACAGGAAAAGACTCGAACAAGTAAGCAAAATAAATGTCTTTATTATTAATAAATGCAGTATTACAATCAAATAAGTCAGGAAAATAAACATCTTTGTCATTTCTAGTCTTGTCTTCTTTCGTCTCTTTGCTTTCTTCGAGCATTAGATTATCCAACTACAGTAGTTCTTCCTCTCATTTATCTTCCTCTTTTGCAACTTCCTCTGCCTGTGGTTCTTTGCCCATCACATCCTTGAAGATTTTGAATACCGGTACTGTGATCCCATTGACGTCTACAGGTTCAGGCTTTCCTTGATATTATGTGGCTTTCACAAAGTATTTTGTCAGCTCCAACCTTTTTTTCTTGGTCTTCGACTCATTCTCATCGGATTCATACCCCAAATCCTCTCCTAATAGTATGTCCCTTAAAAACTGGCAGTGCTCTTATTCCTTGGCTTGTGCTCGGCTCATATTTCATTCTTTCCATGATTCTAGCCACTCTAGGGTCTACCCACTCTTCAAAGTTTACCGCCACTTGAAACCTTGTGAAATGCTATATGTCTAAGACAGCCACAACATTATCTACTCTAGCCCTGATGGTGATGACTTCCTCTCCATGCTGGAACTTAATAACCTGGTGCAAAGTGGATGGCACGCCCCCAAGTTTATGAAACCATGGCCTCCCCAATAACAGAGCAAATGTAACTGGGATATCAAGCACTGTGAACTCCACCTCATCTTCTATCAGGCCAACTTTGACTACTATGACGAAAGTACCTTTGAATCCCCATTTACTATCGTCATATGCTTTGATAGCCACATTGGAGGGGCTTAAATCTGTTCTCTGCATACCCAACCTTGACAAAATCTTCAAAAGGCACACATTGATAGATGAGCCATCATCCACCATCAAACAAGATGTCTTCTTGCCTCTTACTTCCACTTTAATGAATAGCGGTTTGTTGTGATTCCTCCCTCCATCGAGAGTTCTTCTTCAAATAATGTTATCATATGCTTTCGCTCTTTCTATACTGACCCTACAAACATCGTCGGATTTAGATCTTTAAGTACCATTATCTTGCTTAGAGCTTCTACCATGGCATGCCTATGCTCTTGAGAGGCACATAATAACTCTCATATGTTCAGTTGTGCTCGTGACTTCTTCAATTGACGTAACATAGTATCCCCCTCGATGTTATCCGTATTCTCCGTCACCTCTCAGCCTTCTGTTATCACTTTTTTTCCTTTCTCCGTTACATCATTGTAGAACATCCACTACCAGTTATCCCATTTACCTCCTCTTCATCATTACTGGGAAGTTTTCTCAGAAATCACTCCCCTGCTCTGTTTCATCTTCACTGCTACTATCCAATATCCCCATGCAAGAGGATTGGTGGTTGAAAGTTTGGAGGACAAAGTTTTCGGGCAGGCCGAAGTTGATCATGTAGGTGGGTGGTGGAATGGAGTGGTAGTTGGGTAGAGGGTTTCTATGTGTGTTGGGTTGTTCTTTTTCCGGGTCGGGTATCTTGTGGGTGTCAATGAGGTCTTGGATCTCATACCTAAGGCAGGCGCAGTTGTCAGTTTCGTGGTATTTTTCTTGATGGAAGTGACAGTATAGGTTTAGGTTGAGGTGATGTGGCACATGGTCTGGAAATGGTCTATGTTTTACAAGTTTTAGGAGTCTTTGCCCCTTCAGCTTTTTCAAACACCTTTGACAAAGGTAGGCCAAATTTGGAGAATCGCCTATTTCTAATGGCGGTGACCTCAGCAGGAGCGAGCTTATTCCCAAATGCCTCTCAATGGTCTTTCTATTTTGGCCGTAAAACTTTCTATTCTCAGCTTCCTCTTTCTCGATATCCATGACAGTTTCTCTTAACTGTCGGAAGTCACTAATCATATAGGTCATCCTTCTCAGCTTGTTATAAATGGAGGGCTTGGTGCCCTTAACGATCACCTTAATCTGGTCATTCTCTGAGGGCTGTGTCTGTATCTTCAAGACCTGGCTTCTCTAGCGATCCACATAATCTTTGAAGGTCTCTTCAGGCTTCTGTTTGGTGATTTCTAGGTCACGGAGTGACAAGTCTATCTCCATATCCGTGACATATTGGTTCAAGAAGGTCTCCGCTAATGCCCTTCAGTCATCTCTGACCTTTCTCTTCAAGCTATGATACCATACTATGGGCGCTCCTCCATGACATCCCAAACATCCTCTACACCCGGCGCTTCGACAAACCCACTGAACTCATCACTTAAACATATTTCAGGAGATGGACCCTAGGATCTCTGTTTCCTTTGAACTTGGCTATGTTAGGCATCTTAAACTAGGGAGGCAGCTGTTCTTCGAAAGTCATTGTATCATAGTCTAATAGATCTTAATGTTTTCCATTCATCTTATGGGTAACTGACTCTACTTATTCTATGAGTTTCTGTAACTCTGCCTTAGGTCCGGGTGTCCTTCTCGCAGCATACTTAGCCATGTCATCATCAAAAACAGGGATTTCTTCGCTCACCATATTTGGGGGCTTCTCACACATTCTATCCTCGCTGTTTTATATTCGCACTATGCGAGGTATTGTCAGATTGGCCATAGTATTGGTCAAAACTTGTAGTTGCTCGGTAATTTTGGTGATGTTGGTCTCCAATTGATCCATGTGGGAACCTTCAATGTCTGACGCACTCATGCTTGCTAACCTCTTCTTGACAAGTTTTCATTCTTCTCTAACCCAACGGATATCTATGATGGCTGTTAAGATAAGAAGTTAGCATGATACTTGTATGCATGTGATGCATGTGGTTATCAAAATAGCATATACCCTTCCGATCTTATTCCTCCTGCACTCGTGGTAAGTCCATTTCTGTCCTAAGTATGGCTCATTTTATGCACTAATGTGGGGTATACAAAATTGTTCTCTCCTACACTAAAAGGGTGAACCTTGGCTACCTCAGTCTCTTTTCATCAGTAAAAGACAAAGACCGCTGATTACGCCCAAAAATAACTTGCGGTTATCGCAGTATAGCTAGGGTGTCCATTCCTCAGAGAGATGGTTATAGGAACTAATTTACTCAAGCAAAAACGTTAACAGTAACTTAAATAAAGAAAATGAAGGAATTGATAAATAAAGTAAAAACTATAGAAAAGTTTGCAGGATTTTATCAATAGAGAAATATGGCAAAGCATCGAGATTCCCTCTTGTATCAAACTCCTATATTCAGTTATTGATTCTTGTGATTACTCAATTGAAGGTTTCACATCCCAAACCAATAATTGGAAAATATTCACTTCTACTCCTATTAAATTCTAAGTTAATCTATGGTTATTTTCTCTATGTTAACAGTACAAAAAAGTCATCATTGTGAGTTATCAAACGTCGACAATATACACTCAGGTAATACTGCAGTAGAAGACCAACACATAAAATGACTTTTACCAGTCACAACTAAGTTCGCAAATCACACATAGAAGAAGCATGACTGGATCTATATGGGAGTTTGACAAAATATAATTTCTGGATTTAAGAATCGAAAGATAATAAAAAAATAACAACCATAAATTATATTAAACGTTAAAAGGTTCTTAAGGAATCAACAACATAAATATAGAAATTAAAATGCAAGAGTTCATCATTAGCTTTGCCTAGGAGATTAGTTCTCCATGGAAGAAAGAGATGTGGCCTGAATAGATTGGATAGACGTCATAATTTCCTTGAAGTTCTTCATTCTTCCTCTCTATGAATTATGTTTTTGGTTCTTTTTGTGTGTTTCCTCTCTGTTTCTCTCTGATTTTTTCCTCATCTAGGGTTTAGGTTGAAGTTGGATTCATATAAAAAAGTCCTGGAACCCTAAATTTCATTAAAAAAAAAAAAGGCACAAACAGCATTCTAGAATCATGGATTCACGTCACGATGTGCGCCGGACATCGTCACACACCAGTGGCTTTGCCAGATGCTACAATTGACTAGATCTCCACAAGTATATGTAAATCGATAAATTATGGATCTCATAATTCTTTCTATATCAAAAGTAATAGCCTTTTTAAATTTAGTGCGTGGCTGATGCTCCCGCGTGCGTCTGATACATCTGTTCGGCTCTGAAACATGTTCAATTACTCCATTTTCCTTGCTCCATTGCTTCATATTAACAAAGCACAAAATGAATCTAATTAAGATTAAAAAATATGATAATAAAGCTGAGTTAGCAGTGTTCTAAGTACACTTTCGTGCACTTATCAACCGCCCATTTACAATATTGACTAAGCCTATTATTGGGATCGTGTCATTTTCTAGAAACGACGAATTAGGCCCTAGAAATCATGGTAGTGGCGGAGACGGACTTGGATATATCCAAAAGTATACAAATATGCCATAACAAGGCGTACCTTTCATGAATGAAAGCCACTACAGATATCGGACTCATGCATCTGGCATATTCGGATCATATTTGGACCTTCTAAGCCCATCAAGGTTTTCATACAAGTTGGCCCATTATCATTTTAAAGCTTTCAATCAGATTCTTTTGATTTGTAAACTTGTCCTAGTTGAAAAGGCCCAATAGGTTTACACTTTTGCGATAAGGTGGCTAAATGACTTCAAATGATATAGGGCCCAAACACAAGGTAGCCCATCGTTACTTTGAAAAATTTTGGGCCAATCATCATAATATACAAACTCGTCTTAGTTTAAGTGGCCCAACAAGTTCATATCTACAACGAGAAGCCCAAATGGATCCGATTGATAATGAGCCGAAACACAAGCATAAGGGTAGCTTCTATAGGACACATAATTATGGTTTGTATGTGAGCTTACAAGGGTATGCCCACAACTAGGTCCCCCCACTCAAGGGTTGCCCACATCAGCGAAGGGTTGCCAGGTAGCTTCTCATCAGCGAAGGGTTGGCCACAACTAGGTCCCCCCACTTAAGGGTTCGAGTGACCAAGTGAGCATGTCCTTTTTATACCCTAGGGTACGTGCCAATGAGTGATGGTTATCATTACATAATAATCCGCTGCCTTGAGTGAAAGCGACTTCACAATACATGACGCCATCGGGATAAGAAGGTTATGAAAAATATATAGGACTTGGGTAACTAAAGCCAAAGCCATAGACACTACAAGGTATTGTTTTAGGGCCGATTCTCTGTTCCCAGTGGAGTCCCCATCTGTAGGAGCGAAGCGGGGTTTACCGCTATGTCTATGATGCTCGGCGACCACGACATTGCTAGGCTCGCAACCCATAGAGAGTACGGAGTAGCCCGTGGGGGACTAAATCGGAGAATAAAAGAGTCACCACCCAGTGTGAACTGGAAAAGATTTAAGGCTGCACTTACCCATCACAAGGGAAGACCTTAAATCTTTGGGTTTGAAATGGTCCCTTATTTATGCCAATATAATGGATGAATTCACACAATGGTATAGCCAAGTATTATTCAGTTCATGCAAAGTAATTCAAATAAGCACAAATTTGCACACCAATAAATATTAAAAATCAAAATAACATAGTTCCAAAAGCATATTAAATTAAGAAATATGTAGTACGATAATGAAAATTATAAAAAAATAATCAAAAGCAAGAAAAGGGTCAATAAAAAAATTACAAATAAAAAAGGGGATTAATCACGCATATATGAGTATTTCCTGAGTGGTACGTGGAGTTATATCCTAAGTACAGATCGTACTACCGTCTATTCGGATATAATTACGGAATTTACATCTGGATTTCCATCCGATATACCGCAAGGGATAATAATATACATAATCATCAATGCAATGTAAATGGACATAAAAATAAAACCATGCATATGCGTATAGTTATCAATATGAAAAACATAAATAAAATAAAGGCGAAATAATAAAATAACAATAAAAGCGAACAAATAGATAAATAAGATAACACTAAATAGGTAAGAAATAAATAACAAAATACCGGATAAAGAAAAGAATGTTACCAGAAATTTGGTTGTCTTTGATGTAGGACTTCGGATACCTGGCTGGATGTATTTCACGTCCAACCAGGCATGCAGCGTCCGAAACTATGAAAATGAATATGGTAAGGGTGCCCCCAAGTCTTACCTTTGAAGTTGTTTTCTCATAAGTGCTTTAGGCCATCGACAGAATAATTGATGGTTCACTATTTCTGGTTGCTGGTTCGCTGTTTTTACTCGCTGTTTTACTATTTTCTGTTTGCTATTTTATTATTTTCTAGTTGCTATTTTGATTATTTTTTGCTGCTGTTTTTGGTTGTTTTTTGCTACTGTTTTGGTTGTTTTTAGATGTTATTTTTTGGTTGTTTCTTGAGACTGTTTTTCTGTAATGATCTTGTTGTTTTGGTGGCTGTTTGGTTGTTTTTTGGTGCTGTTTTTTGGTTTTTTTGGGACTGTTTTTCGGTGACGGTCTTATTGTTTCGGTGGCTATTTGGTTATTTTTTTGGGATATTTTTTTGTTGTTTTTTTGGGTTGTGATTCGGTGATGATCTTGTTGTTTCGGCTATTTGTTGTTTTCTAGGGCTATTTTTTGGGTTGTTTTAGGGGCTGTTTGGTTGTTGGCTGGTGATTGGTGGGGGTTTCTTTCTCGGTTTTTGTCTCTTTTCTCGGTGATTGCTTGCTGTTTTTCCTTCAAGTTTTTTGTTGTTTTTTCCGATAAATAAGAACAAAGAAGCCCTAGGGTTGCTGTTTAAGCCTTTTTCTTTTGATGATGATTTGGTCCCCTTTTTATAATGATTTGAAAGGATCTCCAAATAGGGAAACAAATCAGGTAAATTTGGGAAATTTATTCTCAAATTATTTTGGGAATACAATCTCATAAATTTGGTGATGAGGATATCTTAAATCTTGTTAAATTGGAAAGTGTTGATGAAGGAATTTGAGCATGTGCATTGCATAGGATTTTGGGCGTATGGATGGATTGCATTAGGTCTTGGGCATGTGGATGGATTGCATGGGCTTTGGGCCGTGTGGAGGGGCCGAAGTTGAAGGGTGCAAGGGCATTTATGGTGGGTCTGAGGCTAAAGTTTTGAAACAGTGGCTGACTGAGCGAATACGAGGTTGGGTAATGAGTCCGAATCCAATGAGGTGCTAATTTTTGGAGGTTTTCTTTCCTTACGATATTCGTTTTCCATAACTTCTGTAACTTTTCAGGTAGTGCCTCCATACGTTCCTCATCATCGGGCTCATGTAAAAATGCAATGTCTATAATAGTGTCTTTAAGACTTCAAGTTTTTTTTATATATGATTTCCAACAAGTATTGTATCCTATTAATATAGGTTGTAGCTTGATCTCTCATAACTCTTGGCACTCCCATCTCCATTGAAACTTTATGTTTTGAACACATTAAAAAGAAAAATAAGAAGAAAAATAAACTAAAAGTAATAATAATAAAATAAAATAAGATAAAAATAAAGAGAAACTCTAACTAAAAATAGGATTGATTAGTCTAATACTAACAAAAATGAATAAATCTTCAGCAACGGTGCCCAAAACTTGTTAGCAATTTTATATAGCACACAAGTTCACGTATCATAAAAGTAATATAGAATGAAATCGATCATATGAGGAATTATTATTAATATCAAATACTAAATTGTCACAACAATCTTATCTACTATAACAGTTATGAAAGAATAGTTATTAACTAAGTGAATTAAATCAAAAGGAAGTAAATTTAAACATAAGAAAATAACAATATAAAAACCTAGAATAAAAACTTTCCCATAATATTTCCTAGAATCAATCTCATCTTTTATAACTGATCAATTATAATGAATTATTAACCTAGAACACGAAGTTATCAACAAGCTATTAGCCCCATATCAATCAATGATGGATTTTGATGATGCAACACAGAAGACTTCGACGCACATTAGTGAGATTCTAAAAATATTTTGAAGCAATTTTTCTTAAAGAGCAAATATAAGT
This sequence comes from Zanthoxylum bungeanum, assembly GCA_019454045.1. Lineage (NCBI taxonomy): Eukaryota > Viridiplantae > Streptophyta > Magnoliopsida > Sapindales > Rutaceae > Zanthoxylum > Zanthoxylum bungeanum. Next base: position 92,878 of record SKCR01031855.1, read on the forward strand.
GAAGAATCAAGTTCCCAATCTCATAAATTTGGTGATGAGGATATCTTAAATCTTGTTAAATTGGAAAGTGTTGATGAAGGAATTTGAGCATGTGCATTGCATAGGATTTTGGGCGTGTGGATGGATTACATTAGGTCTTGGGCATATGGATGGATTGCATGGGCTTTGGGCCATGTGGATGGGTCGAGGTTGAAGGGTGCAAGGGCGTGTATGGTGGGTCTGAGGCTAAGTTTTGAAACATTGGCTGACTGAGCGAATCCGAGGTTGGGTAATGAGTCCGAATCCAATGAGGTGCTAATTTTTGGAGGTTTTCTTTCCTTCCGATATTCGTTTTCCATAACTTTTGTAATTTTTCAGGTAGTGCTTCCATACGTTGCTCATCATCGGGCTCATGCAAAAATACAATGATAGTGTCTTTAAGACTTCAAGTTTTTTTTATATATGATTTCCAACAAGTATTGTATCCTATTAATATAGGGAGTAGCTTGATCTCTCATAACTCTTGGCACTCCCATCTCCATTGAAACTTTATATTTTGAACACATTAAAAAGAAAAATAAGAAGAAAAAGAAACTAAAATTAATAATAATAAAATAAAATAAGATAAAAATAAAGAGAAACTCTAACTAAAAATAGGATTGATTAGTCTAATACTAACAAAAATGAATAAATCTCCAGCAACGGTGCCCAAAACTTGTTAGTAATTTTATATAGCACACAAGTTCACGTATCATAAAAGTAATATAGAATGAAATCGATCATATGAGGAATTATTATTGATATCAAATACTAAATTGTCACAACAATCTTATCTACTGTAACAGTTATGAAAGAATAGTTATTAACTAAGTGAATTAAATCAAAAGGAAGTAAATTTAAACATAAGAAAATAACAATATAAGAACCTAGAATAAAAACTTTCCCACAATATTTCCTAGAATCAATCTCATCTTTTATAACTGATCAATTATAATGAATTATTAACCTAGAACACGAAGTTATCAACAAGTTTTTAGCCCCATATCAATCAATGATGGATTTTGATGATGTAACACAGAAGACTTCGACGCACATTAGTGAGCTTCGAAAAATGTTTTGAAGCAATTTGTCGTAAAGAGCAAATGTAAGTGAAGAATCAAGTTCCAAAATGAAGAATATCTAGTGTAGTCTTATAGCTTATGGCTCTCATTATAGGTGAGTCTATAATCTAAGTACTTTAAGTTTATAGGAGTTATGCACATTCATTTAGATGCACTAAGGTCAAGTGCATAATATTTTTTACTTCTGATCCTATGATTTCTACACTGAGACTGACATATCGGTCTCTAATATCGGTATATTGGTGACCCTGCTATGCCTAGGATAGATTTACATGCTTTATGGAACTGGGCTACTCCATACCAGTCTCTCATACAGGTAAGCTGAAGTTTGCATAGCTACTGGAATAAGTCTTCATACAGGTCCCCATACCAGTGAGCTCTATACTGTTAAGTAATCTGGTATGTGTGCTTTTACCTTCAATGGTAATATAACTATTATGTTTTACAGGATTGGCATACCGAGCTATGTAGACTGGTACATCGGTCTTAGACAGATAGCTAAGGTAGTTTTTTTACCTTCCCTATAAATTGAGCCCTAATTTCATTTTTGCCAACCTCTCACACATTTTTACATTTCCTCTAAAGCAAAAACATTGAGAGTAAGCTAAATCCTCTTGATCAAACACTATAATCATAATCGAAGCTCACAAACTACACCTTCATTATTATTTAGTGAGCTTGAGATACTTGAGTTAGAAACTCACACTTTAATCTTCATATCTTTTATGAGTGCCCAAGTTGGATTGTAAATTTTCTTATTCAAATACTTGAGGTTGTGAAAATCCCTTTGAGAATGGGCATACTCAAAATGGTGAATATTGTAAAGGTTTTTTAATGAGCTTAAATACAAAACTCATTATAAAGGTTTAAGAGTGAACCTAGGGATAAAACTCTTATGTAAAGGTCTGAAGTGAGCCTATGGGACAAAAAATATTGGTTGCGAGTGAGCCATGAAAAACTCAGTATAAGTTGTGGATTCAAGTTAGTGAAAAGCGTCAAGCGTGGGTTGAGGAGAGGATGTAGGCAAAGAGTTGGCCAAACCACTATAAATCATCGACGTCAATTTCTCTATCTCTAAACTCTATCGCAAGTTATGTTTTATATATATACATATCATTTAGTAATTTGTATTTGGAATATATTTTGATTGAGAAAATTGACCTAAGCGTAAAATCGAAAAGATTTTTTATTCTACATAATTAGGCCATTAACCAATTCGCGCCTCTCTTAGGTATATAGAGATTTTTTATTGAGTGATTCTAGGTAATTTCAATTGGTATCAGAGTGAGGTATTCTCCACAAAGACCTAAGCGAATGATAATAAATCATGGCCTCTGCAAGCTACACAATAAATCTAGCAGAGGATTTTTCTACATATAGACCTATATTCTCTACCGAAATCTATTATAGTTATTAGATGATGAGGATGTTGAACTACTTACTTGAAGTTGATATAAAATCCTTCAAAGTGTTCACAAAAGGTACTAGAATACCTATGCAGAATGATATCAATGGTGTAGATTTTTCTAAGCCTTAATTTGAATGGACCGATGACGATTTCATGGAAGCCTCCATAAATGCTAAGGCTCTCAACCATCTTCTTTTTGCATTCAATAGGATCCAAATCAATAAACTTCTAGAGTTTGGAAACACATATGAATTATGAAAGTCTTTGGATATGGTCAATGAGCGCACAAGTCTAGTCAAAAAGTCAAATATTAATCGGTTCTTGTGCGAGTTTGATAGCTTCAAAATGGAAACCGCTGAAGATGTGGAGGAAATGATTTCAAGATTTAAAATGATTGTAAATCAACTTAGAGCTTTAGGGAAAAATATTGACTCAAGTGATCAAGAGAAGAAAATTTTTAGGTCACTCCCTCAAGAATATAGAATTTACACCTCCTCCATCAAGGAATCAAATAATATCAACAATTTGAAATTGGATGATTTGATGGGAAATTTATTGGAGTATGAGATGGAGCTCAAGATGGACTTAAGGAAATAAGAAGAAAACAATAAAAAGATAATAACACTTAAGTCATTTGTGAGAAAAATGGATAGTGCTAGCTCTATTGATAAAGAAGATGATAGTGATGATGAGTTGGCACATTTGATAAAGAAGTTTAAGAAATTCCTCAAATTCAAAAAGTCTAAAGAAAAATCTCGGATGAATGAGAAGAAAAAAGAGAATTGGACAGGGAAACACTAGAAAGATTGAGTCATATGTTATGAGTGTGAAAAATCGGGTCATGTAGTTGTCGATTACCCATTGAGAATATTCAAAGAAAAATTCAAAAAGAAAGCAATGAGAGAAATTTAAAGCGATAGCGACTCTACTTGTCCAAGGAGGAAAGTGATGAGGGGGGACAAGAAATCTCACATTTTTTTGCTATTAATGATCTCCTAGATGAAAATGATGAAGAAAAGGTACATGACTCCCTTGAATATGATGAATTGCTTGATATATTTAATTAAAATGACTTGCTTCGAAAGTAGCATAAATTGATCAAAAATGAGCATTCATCCTTGTTATCTCATATATCAAATGTTGAGAATAATAAAATGCATGAAAAGGAAATCACATGCTTAAAATATGAGAAGCTAAAACTTGAAAGATCATATCTAACATGCCATCTAGCTCTAATACAGGTGATTCAAAATCTATAATGAATGAAAATATTGAATTGAATAAAATAATTGTGGATTTATATGACATAGTTACCAAGTTTATATTGGATGAGAAAAATTTTAATATGCTACTTAAATCCCATAGTTTTTATTTAATATAAAAAGTTTAAGTTATGGGCCTTAAATCAAAATGAAGTTTTTGAAAAATTATTTTATTAAGGCATCCACTTCTCATAAACATGTCATTTTTGATGAAAATATCACATGTCATGCATGCAATAAGAAAGGTCGTAAAATATTTGATTACATGTATAAAAATATTATAGTAAATGCATGGGTTTCCCAAGGAACCAAAACTAACCCTCATGGACCCAAGAAAGTTTGGTTATCAAAATATGCCTATATAATTTTATAGGGAAGCTTTGGGAATGGTCATCAATGAGAAATGTGAAATGATCTCAAAGACTCAACACAAAGTGAGGAAAGAGCTCAATAAAAAGAATATCAAAATTCTACCTCAAAAATGGATGAATTTTAAAATTGATGGATTTATCACTTGGTGACAACGGTAAAAGGTAAAATTAGTGTTTACGGAAACATTGGTGTCTTTTACTCCATCATATATGAGTATGTTAATTTCAATTGGTATGAAATTGGACTTGATTGTGAATCATACTATTGATTAGGCAATTGAGCTGAAATTATATTAAATTTTACATACATTGCCTAAATTGTTCTTAATTATTCTAAATTTATCATATTATTAATCTCATTTGGTATGAAATTGGTATCACGTAAGACTTATTGATTTTTATGATATGTGTGATCCTTTTGAATTAATAATATTGATATGCCTTGTTATTGTTCATTATTTGTTAAAAATGAAATGCATAGATATTGGTGTAACTTGAATGATTTTGATGATCAATGCATGAACATTAAATTTGTATATCAAATGAGGGAAAATGCTAAGTTGTGCATGTTTATATATTTCAATATATTTTATGTAAATAATTGGTTTAAATCTCTTTGTGCTTAATATCTTATTCTCCATACTTTTTGATAATATCAAATGGGGAGAAATCATATGAATGAAATTAAAACTTGTGCTACCATCACCCTTGTATTGACAAAGAGAAAATTTGTACTAATTTATTTGTTTAAGTTTTATGGAGCTATTGAAGACAATCACATATTAAGGGGGAACACTAATCGTCAATAAATTTGGAACTCTCAAAGCTCACAAGTTTTAAAGGTTGCCGTATGTAGGACACAGAACTAGGCGATGCTGTTCTCTGCTCGTGGCCTAGTCGAGAGTACGGAGTAGCCCACAGGGGACTAAATTGGAGAATAATGGAGTCGCCACCTTGTGTGAACTGGGAAATGATTTAAGGCCGCACTCACCCCTCGCAAGGGAAGACCTCAAACCGTTGGGTCGGAATGGTCCCTTACTTATGCCACTTGTAATGAACAGATTTATACAATAATATAACCAAGTCTATGCAACATACATACGCAAGAATAACCTATATCTAAGTTTACATTCAACCTATATCTAAGTTCCCATGCATAAAAGTAAAACCTATATCTAAGTTTGCATGCAAAAAAAGTAAGCTGACATAACGGAAAGCACACAATCTCATGAACACATTAAATTAATACATGCGAAAACATAAATAAATAACAGTTGTCTAAACATAAACATTGAAGAATAATTAAGCTCCTAATGCAAAATAACTAAATCATGCATGAAAATAACATACTATTTCTAATAAACAAGGGATAAGCACAAGATTGGAGGAAACGAAATATGTGTGTTTCTCAAGTAGTACGTGGAATTGTATCTCAAGTATAAACCACACTACCGTCCATTCGGATTCTGCTACGAAATTTATGTCTGGGTTTCCATCCGATATACCGCGAGAGATAACACAAAATCATTCATCCAATGGCCACAATATACATGAACCAACAATACGCATGCGAATAAATAATAATAAATAATAGAAAAATGAACGAGAATAAATAAAAGGGTGCCCTCAAGTCTAACCTCTTAAGTCGCCTCTTGGAAGTGCGTTACACGATTTTTGGAAAGGTTAATGCTCTGCGACTCCTCCGGTTCAATGGTTCACTGTTTTCCTTTGTTGCTTCACTATTTTCGACTGCTGTTTTCTCTGTTTTGCTGCTGTTTTTGCTACTATTTTTACGATAATTTGGGACTATTTGTGGTAATTTAGGCGGTTTCTGGAAATCTTTTCGGTGGTTTAGGGTAGTTTTCAGGGTAGTATTTTTAGTGGTTTAGGCTAGTTTTCTGGGCTGTATTTCACGGTAATACAGGGCAATTTTTGGGGATACAATTTTTGGTTTAAAGGTGTAGTTTTCTGGACAACTTTGCGGTGAAAGGAGGGCAGTTTTTTGGGCAGTATTTTTGGTGGAAGGAGGGCAGTTTTATGGGGTACAGTTTTGGTGATGTAAGATGCAGTTTGAGGGTAGTTTTCACGGTAATGGAGAGGGGTTTTTGGGGGTAGTTTCACGGTAATGGAGAGGGGTTTCAGGGGCAGTTTGGCAGTGGTTTTGGGCTGGTTTGTGGTGTGATTCTCGGTGATGGAAGGGGCTGATTTGTGGTTTGATTCTCGGTAATGTGGAGAGATGTATTAGGGGATGTGATTCTCGGCAATGTGGAGGCTATTCTTTTTTTTCTTAGACGTGTATCTGCTAGGAGGGATAGTTGATTTGTGCTCCTTTTTATAAGAAAGATTTAGGGTTTTCCTTGTACGGGAAGGGAATGAATCATGTAATTATGAAGGATATCTTCTAATTATTGTGCTACAAGGAAATGATCTCTCTAATTTAGGGAGGTGATTTATTTTAGTTTAGGAAAGGGATTTATGGGATTTGATTTGATTTCTTTAATTCGGGAAGGTAATTTGTTTAGATTTCAACATATGATTAATGTGTTAACTATTATTTTGGAGGGGGAATTTGGGCTTGGGGTGAATTAGAGGGCTTAGTGTGTGGATTGCGAGGTTTTGGGCCGAGGATAAGGTCCAAGGAGCGAACCCGAAGCTAAGCAAATGAATTAAGTCCAACAAGGTATTGATTTCTGAGTTTTCCCTTCCGACGTCCGTTTCCAGCGACTTTCGCAACTTATAGGGTAGTGCCTCTGTACGAGTCTCATCATTGGGACTTATATGCAAATTATGTGCCTACAGTCGCCCCTACTTTGATGGGACTTGTGCAGTGTGTGACAATGACAATCCTATCAAAGTTATGCAATGTATATTTACTTACCTGGCTCGCCAGCTGCCGCCTGACTTGCCTGTTGCTTCGAATTGAGTTGATCTGATGGTGAGGTGCTGCGACCCCAAGGTTCATTCCTTCAAGATACTGCGATCTCTAGGAATCAGTACCAAACTGACCAGATATGGTGGCGATGTGCTTCGACCCCTGGGCTTTATTCCCAAACCACCGAATGTGGGCTTTGTTCCCGAGCTGTACTGATAAGTTGTAGTCCCCTTCCAAACCTTGCTCCATTCCCGGCATGCTAAACCTCATTCCCGAGGCGTCACTGGTCCCCTTCCGAACCTTGCTCTATTCCCGAAGGGCCATTCTCGACATGTTAAATCTCATTCTCGAGGCATCACGATTATGGGCCTCGACCCATGCTCCATTCCTGAAGCGTCATATATCGGCATGTGATGATGTGGGCGTCGACCCATGCTCCATTCTCGGAGCGCCATTCCTGACATAGTGATGATGTGGGCCTCGACCCATGCTCCATTTCCGGAGCTCCATTCCCGGCATACTAATGATGTGGGCCTCGACCCATGCTCCATTCCCGGAGTGCCATTCCCGACTTACTGATGATGTGGGCCTCAACCCATGCTCCATTCTCGGAGTGCCATTCCCGGCATACTGAACCACATCCCCGAGGCATTACTGATGTGATGGTTCATTCCCGAACCGTGTTGTATGAGAAAGGGTAGACTGGTCGCTCCCAGTCTCGGTTCATCTTTCTGTTCTTTGTTGCTTTCATTAGGTCAAATTAGATCTCTTGATGTGATGTTATATACCAAGATACTATACTGCCTCCCACGAGATAATCCCATAGCTAAAAATATTTTCACCTTCAAATGATGCCGAGTGTCGAAACCAGAAAACCTTCAAAGTACATGATACAACTCAAATCTTACTGTCTGAATAAATGATCCGAACTAGACTCCAAGTGTGTGTGTGCCAAGGTTCTTTCGCAGTTTAATCCTTAAGTAAGCCGACTCGATGATTTTATGTCGAAGAATTGGATCAGTGGGTCTAACCAACTGAGACATCTTGATCATGCTCTGTGATTACTTCTTCGTACTCAACATGATATGGTTTTCTTTTTCTTTTCTTTCGTCTCTCTTTTTTCTTTACATCATTTTTTTTTCAACACACCTACCCTTTAAGGTAGCATTTCTCCTCATGGTGGTCCTAATACTCGCCCATAGGTAGCTTCACGCTTATCGGTTATAGGCAGTTTATTTTTCCTCTTCAGAGACTTTTTTTTCGTTTCCAACCATATCATGTATCGTAACACAAGTAAACCATGATGGACACATAAGTAAACGGTCATTCACTGATCCGTCATCTCTTCAACTAGTCATCTCACCGACTACTCAGGCTTCCACTACTAAGATCCTATAATTAAGTGCCCGCAAGTCTAGCCGAGATACACCACTCAAAATACCGGATGCGAGCACATCTCGCACTTATTGTTTCTAAGGTTTCGCCCTACAGCAAATAATTTCATCACCGGAAATATGCCTAACCATCAAGGACTTCTCTCTCTTTTTTTCACTCCATTAGAATTCTTCCTTTCAATTGTTGGTAGTGCGGGCTTCGCCCCCTGGGATTCATTCTCAAAAACTATTGGTGATGTGGGCCTCAACCATGGGATTCATTCCTGATACTGAATCTGATGTGGGCCTCAATCCTGGGATTCATTCCCGAAACTGATACTGATGTGGGCCTCAACCCTGGGATTCATTCCCGAAACTAATACTGATATGAGCCTCAACCTTGGGATTCATTCCCGAAACTGATACTGATGCTATGTTGGTGATTCTAGTTGGCTTACACTTGCCATTTTCTCCTTCTCTTTTGAAACCTGTGAATATAAAATAGAACAGAACACACAAAAAGAATGCAAGTACGTTACGTGTATGCATGCGCATGGATAAGTTTTTTATTCCGTTGGGTTAGGTCTTCCGCCAGTTCTCTTGATGATTTCTCGGTCTTCTTTCCCTCAGGCAAAATACTACTTCAATCTGTCCACGTTCATTGGCTCGGTGAACTCGTTCCCTTCTAAATCTGACAATCTCACTGCCTCATTTCCCATTACCTTCTGGACTATCTAGGGTCCTTCCCAGTTGGATCTGAATTTTCCTCTCGGGTCTGTCGTCGACGGCTTTGACTGCTTAAGTACCAAATCACCCTTTTTGATCTTAGTAGGACACATCTTTTTATTGAATGCTCGAGCCAATATCTTCTGGTATAACTGCATATGGCATAAAGACTTCATTCTCTTCTCATCCAGCAGTGCCAACTGTTCAAATCTCTGCGAAGCCTGATCTTGCTCAGATAACTCTACTTCTCCTAATAGCCGCATAGACTGTATCTCAACTTTTGTTGGCAGTACTACTTCCATTCTGTAGACCAAAGAGTAAGGTGTGGCTCCTGTTGCTGATCTCACAGAAGTTCTGTACCCCCACAGGGCGTACGGTAGTTTTTCAGCCCAATCTTTATAGTTCTCCGTCATATTGGCTAATATATTCTTTATTGTCTTATTGGCTGCCTCGACTACCCCATTCGCTTACGGTCTGTAAGGTGACGACTTGCGATGTCCTATCCCGTACTTCTGTAGTATTTACTTTGTTTCTCCTTGAAATTGGACTCCATTGTCTATTACTACGTGATGCGGCATTCCATATCGACATATGAGGTTCCGGGCTATGAACTTTGCCATCTGCTTTGCTGTGACATTGCAAAATGACTCAGCTTCCACCCATTTCGAAAAGTAGTCTACTGTCACTACTATGAAGTGATGTCCATTCGATGGGTGTGGTCGAATTTCTCCGATCATGTCAATTCCCTATGCTGAGAAAAGCCACGGCTCTGACAGCCTGTGCAACTTCGTGTGCGGTAAATGGTTCAAATTACCGTGCGCTTAACAATCATGACAATGTTTTACCAACTTTACGCAGTTAGCTTCCATGGTTGACCAGTAGAAACCTTGTCTCACTATCTTGCGGGAAAAGTTCAATCCGTTCATGTGCGGTCCACATACTCCGGCATGTACTTCTTCCATTGCTTTCTAAGCCTCTTCCTTCCTCATATACTTCAGCTGGATGCCATTCGCTTGTCTCTTGTATAGTTCTCTCTTCAAACTTACATACTGAGAAGCCAATTTCTGGATGGCTATCATGTATTTCCCACTTGTTTCTTCTGGGAATTCCCCCCGTTCCAGATATCTCTGAATATCGTAATACCAAGGTTTCCCATCGTCGACCTCTACTTCTAAGACTCTTTCTATCTCATAGATAGGTCTGCTTGCAGTTGTCAACATTAGAGGTCTCATCAACAACTTCTCCGGATTTTCCCAAGTTGCGGCTAGTGTAGCTAACGCGTCTGTCATTTGGTTCTCTTCTCGCGGCAAATGCTGGAATTTACAATCGATGAGGGCCTATGTCAGACTCTTGAGGTGGAATAAGTCAACACTTCTTCCTTCAATTCCCATTCTCTTTGCATCTGTCAGACTACCAACATCGAGTCTCCTTAGATTTCCATATTCTTAGCCTTCAAGGTTATCAATGCCGTTAGTCTGAAGGCACACGCTTCATACTCAGCCTTGTTATTGGTTACTCCGAACGTCAACCTCTTGGCCATAGGCAGTGTTTCTCTTTTGGGGGTTACTATCACAATCCATATTCCGGCTCCTTTGTAGTTTACTGCTCCGTCAAAATACATCTTCCATCCTTGGACTGTTATTGCCTAGATATCCTCGTCTGGGAATTCAAACTTGTATTGGTCTCCTTCTATGGGTTGTAATGCCGAGAACTTTGCCACGGCTCGACCTTTGATCACTTTAGAAGTGAGATACTCAATATCAAACTCTGTCAGCAACACCAACCATCTGCCTAACTTCTCTACTAGCGAAGGCACCGAATGCAGATATTTTAAGGGATTCTCCTTTGCTACCACTTGGATCTTGTACGATTGGAAGTAATGATGCAGTTTTCTGGACGCCCACACTACTGCCAAACAGATCTTCTCTATTTCTTGGTAGCGGGCTTCATATAGAAGCATCGTCTTACTGAGGTAGTAGACTGCATGCTCTACCCCCGTCTCATCTTCTTGTACCATCATCGCCCCCAGCGCTTCGGGTTCTATGGCTAAATACAATACTAAGGGTTTGCACGGTCTTGGAGGTTTCAAGACACAAGGTTTCACCAAGTATTCCCTGATCTTGTCAAAAGCTTCTTGGCATTGCTCATTCCATTCCACTAGCTGGTCCTTCATTCGCAATTTGAAAATAGGCTCGTATACTGACGTCAACTTGGTAATGAACAGACTGATGTACTGAATTTTCCTGAAGAATACTCTAACTTCTTTCTTTGTCTTTGGCTCAGGCATTTCGGTAATCGCTATGATCTTCTCAGGGTCTATTTCTATTCCTCTTATTCCCACTATGTGTCCTAGTAATTTTCCTGACGTTACCCCGAACACATACTTCTTGGGATTTAGTCGCAAGTTGTATTTGTCGACTCTTTCAAGGAACTTTTCCAGTGCTTCTATGTGTTCGATTCTTGTCTCTGATTTCACCATCATGTCATCCACATATACGTCAATTTTCTTATGCATCAAGTCATGGAATAACGTAGTGGCCATCCGTTGATAAGTGGCTCCTACATTCTTGAGCCCAAACGGAATCACCTTGTAGCAATAAGTATCCCACTCCGTGATAAAGGCAGTCTTATGCTTGTCTTCTTCAGCCATAAGAGAACCCATCCGCGAATGAGTACATGGCGGATAAAGCCGCACTATCAACTAGCACATCTATATGGGGTAAAGGAAAATCATCCCTCGGGCATGCTTTGTTAAGGTCTCTGTAATCCAACCACATTCTAACCTTCCCATCTTTCTTCGGCACTAGCACAATATTTTCCAACCACTCGTAGTACTTCATTACTTCCAGAAATCCCACATCTATCTACTTCTTGACTTTTTCTCTAACTTTCTCGGCCCACTCAAGTCTCATCCTTCAGAGCTTCTGCTTTACAGGCCTCATATTCGGATAGGTCGGTATCGTATGCTGGGTGATGCTTCTGTCTACTTCGGGCATGTCCTCATAGGACCAAGCAAATACTCTAGCATATTTGACTAACATCTCCTCCAATTTCTCCCGCTCTTCAAAGGTAACCTCACTTACAATTAGAATCTCCTTGGGGCTTTCAGGCGTGTCAAGGTTAAATGCATTTTTTTTTTATTGAGTTGATGTCAAATATACTCAAGTCGTGCAAGTTGAAAGGAAAAGACTCAAGCAAGTAAGCAAAATGAATGTGTTTATTATTAGCAAAGGCAGAGGTACATTCAAATAAATCAGGGAGGTAAATGCCTTCATCCTCCATAGACGCTTCATCCTCCGTAGCCGGGTTTTCTTCAGTCTTCTTGCTCTCCTTGAGAGTCAAGCTTTCCAGCTGCATCAACTTCTCTTCCCACTTGTCTTCCTCCTTTGCCATTTCTTCTACCAGCAGTTTCTCACCCATCACATCCTGAAAGATCTCAAATCCTGGTACCATGATCCCATTGATTTCCACTGGTTCAGGCTCTTCTTGGTACCCTGTGGCTTTCACAAAATATTATGTCAGCTTCAATCATTTCTTCTTAGTCTTGGGCTTATCCTCATCGGACTTGTATCCCAGTCCTCTCCTGGTAGTATGTTCCTTGAAGTTGGGCAATGTTCCTCCAACACCCGAACCTGTGTCTGGCTCGAACTTCATCTTCTCCATGATCCTAGCCACCTTAGGATCTACCAATTCCTCAAAGGTTGCCAACACATGGAACCTCGTAAAAGGTTGTATCTCCAAGACGGCCACAATATTGTCTACTTCAGCTCTGATAATGACAATCTCTCCCCCATACAGAAAATTGATGACCTGATGTAGAGTGGAGGGCATGCCCCCAAGCTTGTGAAACCATGGTCTCCCCAATAGCAAAGTAAAAGTGGCCGGGATATCAAGCACCGTGAACTCGATCTCATCCTCTATTAGGCCCATTTTGACCACTAAAGTAAAAGTACCCTCAACTCCTCGCTTGCTATCATCATATGCCTTGATGGTCATAATGGAGGGACTCAGATCTGTCATCTTCATACCAAACCTCAACGAGATCTTCAAAGGGCACACATTGATAGATGAGTCATCATCCACTATTACACACGATATTTTCTTACCCCCTCACTTCAACTCTTATGAATAATGGCCTATTATGATTCCTTCCCTCCGCCGGGAGTTCCTCCTCAGAAAAGGTTATCACCTGTAAAGCTTCCTTCTGCACCGATACTATAAACATCATGGGGTTGGCATCCTCTGGTACTATTATCTTGCTCAAGACTTCAACCATAGCACGTCTGTGCTCCTGCGATGCACAAAACAACTCCCAAATGCCCAGCTATGCTCGCGTCTTCTTCAACTAACGCAGCACCACATCTCATTCAGCATTATCCACGTTCTCCGCCACTTTTCTAGCTTCTGCCAACACTTTTTTACCTTTCTCCACTGTATCACTATAAAAACAACCACTGCGTGTCATTCTTTTCACCTCCTCTTCATCACTGCTTGAGAAGTCCAGCCAAAAATTCTTCCCCTGCTTTGTTTCATCCTCACTATTGCTATCCCAAATCCCCAGGAAAAAGGCTTGGTGGTCAAAGGTTTGGAGGACAGGGTTTTCAGATCGGCCGGAGCTAATCATGTACGTAGGTGGTGGGACAGAGTGATAGTTAGATATGGGGTTTCTGTGTGTGTTGGGTTGCTCCTTTTCGGGGTCAGTTATTTTGTGGGAGTCTATGAGGTCTTGGATTTTATGTCTGAGGCAGGCAAAGCTGTCGGTGTCATGGCCTTTTTACTGGTGGAAGTGATAGTAAAGGTTCAGGTTAAGGTATGATGGTGGAGGGTGTGGAAGTGGTTTAGCTTCTAAGGGTTTTAGGAGTCCTTGTCTCGTCAACTTCTCAAGCACCTTGGACAAATGCCTACCCATGTTAGAAAAATGTCGGTTTCTAACCTCAGCAGAAATGGGCTTAGCATCTGATGGTCCTCCAACAGTCCTCCTGTTCAGGCCATAAAAATTCCTATTCTCAGCTTCTTCCTCCTCAATGTCCATGACAGTCTCCCTCAACTGTCAGAAATCAGTAATCATATAGGTCATCCTCCTCGACTTACCATAAATAGAAGGCTTGGTGCCCTTGATAGTCATCTTGATCTGGTTCTTCTCCGAGGACCGAGTCTGCATTTTCAAAAACTAGCTTCTCCAGCAGTCCACATAATCCTTGAAGCTCTCCTCCGGCTTCTGTTTGGTATTCTCCAAGTTGTGAAGTGATAAGTCGATCTCCAAATCCTTGACATACTGATTCAAAAAGGCCTCTGTCGATGCCCTCTAATCATCCTTGACCTTCCTCTCCAGGCCATGGTACCATACTACGGGTGACCCTTCAAGCGAACATTCCAAACATCTTTTAAACCTGACGATTCGACAGACCTACTGAACTCATCACATAAACATAATATCGGAGATGGACCCTCGGATCCCCATTCCCGTTGAACTTGGCTATGTCAGGCATCTTGAACTGAGCCAGCAGCTGCTCCTCAAAAGTCATCACCTCATAGTCCAGCAAATCCTCATGCTTACCCCTCATCTTGCGGGTAACTGACTCTACCTGATCTCAGAGTTTCTACAATTCAGCCTGAGACCTGGCTATCCTTCCCGCGGCATACTCAGCCATGTCATAAAAAAAATAGTGATCTCATCATTCAACCTGTTCGGAGGTTCCTCACGCCTCTCTTTCTCAGAGCCTCCCCCAACGTGGGGCACAGCCATACTAGCCACAATGGTGGTTAAAGTTTGCAACTGCTCGGTAACCTTAGTGAGACTAGTCTCCAGATGATCCATATGAGACCCCTCATTAACTGACTCGCTCATGTTGGCTAGTGGTCTTTTGACGAGTCTTCCTTCTTCCCTAACCCAACGGGTATCTATGATGTCTTATAAAATTGTGAGTCAATATGTATGCGTGCGATGTATGGAATATACATGCCTATCAAGGTTTGCATATGAGTTGGCCCATTATCATTTCAAAGCATTCAACCATATTATTACGAGGTGCAAACTTGTCCCAGTTGAAAAGGCCCAACAGGCTTACATTTTTACAATAATGTGTCTAAACAACTTCAAAGGATAATAGGCCTAAACACAAAATGACCCATCGATATTTTAGAAGCTTTTGGCCCAATTGTCACAAGAAACGAACTCGTCCCAGTTTAAATGGCCCAACAAGTCCATACCTCATGATAAAAGGTCCAACTGAATCCAAATGATGATGGTCCCAAACAAAAGCGTAAAGGAATGGTTTCTATTGGCCCTACAACTACAGTTCATATGCGGGTTTATATGGGTATAGACAAAGGCTCTCATCGGCGAAGGATTGCCACAACTAGGACTCCCCACTCAAGGGTTCGAGCGACCAAGTGAGCGCACCTTTTTTATATGCTAAGGTACGTGCCAACGAGTTATGATGCATGACTGACTGTCAAATGGATTTTCTATTGAAGATTCCCCAGAGAGATGGTGGAGCAAACTCTCTTAAATACCTAAGCCTCTTAGGCTCTTATCGCCTTGGTGACAGTAATAAACAACAAGTCCTCCAAATTAGTCCATCACAGTAAGCTTCGAGTAAATGATTATCTAGGTGCCTTTACAGCTTTTCCCTTCAGCTATAGAAAGGTAGTGAATGAAGGAAGACACCAAACCATTACCTAGCTCTAATAATGCCTTTGATTAAACCCCTTCAACCCACTGTAGACATGGTTAACTAAAGCATAAATCACAAATATTACAAGATATTATTTCAGGGTCGATTCTCTATCCCTAGTGGAGTCGCCAGACTGTAGGACACAGAAATTAGCGATGCTGTTCTAGGCTCACGGCCTAGTCGGGAATACGGAGTAGCCCATGGGGGACTAAACCGGAGAATAATGGAGTCGCCACCCAGTGTGAACTGGGTAATTATTTAAGGCCGCACTCACCCCTCGCAAGGGAAGACCTCAAACTGTTGGATTCGAAATGGTCTTTTACTAATGCCACTTGTAATGAACGGATTTTTGCGATAATATAACCAAGTCTACGCAATATACATACGCAAGAATAACCTATATCGAAGTTTGCATACAATCTATATCTAAGTTCGCATGCATAAAAGTAAAACCTATATCTAAGTTTACATGCATAAAAGTAAGTCGACATAACGACAAGCACATAATCTCATGAACACATTAAATTAATACATGCGGAAACATAAATAAATAACAATTATCTAAACATAAACATTGAAGAATAATTAAGCTTCTAATGCGAAAGAACTAACTAAATCATGCATGAAAATAACATATTATTTCTAATAAACAAGGGATAAACACAAGATTGGATGAAACGAAATATGTGTTTCTCAAGCGGTATGTGGAATTGTATCCCAAGTACAGACCGCACTACCGTCCATCGGATTCTACTACGAAATTTATGTCTATGTTTCCATTCGATATACCGCGAGAGATAACATAAAATCATTCATCCAATGGCCACAAAATACATGAACCAACAATATGCATGCGAATAAATAATAATAAATAACATAAAAAAGAACGAGAATAAATAAAAGGGTGCCCTCATGTCTAACCTCTTAAGTCACCTCTTGGAAGTGCGTTACGAGGTTGTCGGAAGGGTTAATGCTCCACGACTCCTCTGATTCACTGGTTCACTGTTTTCCTTCGTTGCTTCAATGTTTTGGGCTGCCTCTTTCTCTATTTTTGCTGCTGTTTTTGGCCATTGTTTTTGCCGTAATTTAGGATTGTTTTAGCTTATCGTTTTTACGGTTATTTGGGTGGTTTTCTTGGAAATATTGCCGATGGTTTATGGCAGTTTTCTGGGCAGTATTCTTGGTGGTTTAGGGTAGTTTTTTGGGCTGTGTTTCACGATAATACAGGGCAGTTTTCAGGGATGCAGTTTTTGGTTTAAAGGTGTAGTTTTCAGGACAGTTTTGTGGTGAAATGAGGGCAGTTTTCTAGGCAGTATTTTCGATGGAAGGAAGGCAGTTTTCTGGGGTGTAGTTTTGGTGATGTAAGATGCAGTTTGGGGGGTAGTTTTCACGGTAATGGAAAGAGTTTCATGGGGCAGTTTCATGGTAATGGAGAGGGGTTTCAGGGGCAGTTTACGCGATGGTTTTGGGCTGGTTTGTGGTGTGATTCTCGGTGATAGAAGGGGCTGATTTTTGGTGTGATTCTCGGCAATGTGGAGGGATGTATTAGGGGATGTGATTCTCAGCAATGTGGAGGCTATTCTTTTTTGGCTTAGGCGTGTATCTACTAGGGGATGGTTGGTTTGTGCTACTTTTTATAAGAAAGGTTTAGGGCTTTCCTTGTATGGGAAATGAATGAATCATGCAATTGTGGAGGATATATTCTAATTAGTGTGCTATAAGGAAAGGATCTCTCTAATTTATGGAGGTGATTTGTTTTAGTTTAGGAAATGGATTTATATGATTTGATTTGATTTGATTTGATTTCTTTAATTCGGGAAGGTGATTTGTTTAGATTTCAACATGTGTTTAATGTGTTAATTATTATTTTGGAGGGGGGATTTGGGCTTGGGCATGGATTAGAGGGCTTGGTGTGTGGATTGCAGGGTTTTAGGCTGAGGATAAATTTCAAAACAGAGGTCCAACGAGCAAACCCGAAGCTAAGAAAATGAATTAAATCCAACAAGGTATTGATTTCTGAGTTTTCCCTTCCGATGTCTGTTTCCCGCGACTTCTGTAACTTAAAGGGTAGTGCCTCCATACGAGGCTCATCATTGAGACTTATATGCAAAAATGTAGTACCTACACCATCATCAAAAAGGGGGAGATTCTTAGCATCATTTATGTTTAGGGATTATTTTGTGAGTCTTGCCTACAAAAGTTTCCATTGGTAATGAGACATTGCTCGGAAGACTTGTGGTGTCGAACATATTCATCTTCATCTCCTTCTTTTTTTTTTCACAGAAGTGAGGTATTGTTTTGCTCACTACCGCCTATGTACTTGGTGAAACAGAACTCGTTTTGGTTTCGTTCTAATCCATTTTTTGGGGAATATTTTATGGTGTTTTGGGGCTATGTTGGGGATGTTTTCAAGTGAAAAATCATAACCAAAACACAGCCACTTTACGTAATTTTCAGGGGCTGTTTAGACAGTGCACTGTGAGCGTGTCTGGTCCAAAACAGTCCAGTTTTTATCCAACTATTCGGGGATTGTTTCAGAACTATTTCGGGGCCGGAATTTTATCTAAAATTGAAGTAAAATTTCAGTGGGTGTGACAGTAGCATTCGACAATTAAAGGAGAATGGCAGAAAAATTTTCCTGTCCGATCCCTGTGGGAGATTACTAGGATGTATGCCCTAGATCTACATGTAATGTAGACGGCTTTATATGTTTTGAAATAAAGTAATGCATTATTCATTTATCAAAATGTTTGTTTAATTTTTGCATGTTATAAATTATCTTGATAACCTTAGATTATTTATATGCCTTCAGACTTAGTGTATGAGTGTCCTACACAAAAAGATTTAAGTCTGAAGTTAGTAATCTTAAACAGTCCATAGAGAGCAAACAAAACGGATACTTTATTTGTGATTTATCTATAGACGCGGTTCATTATATATTTGTATAGCGACCTTGATCCAGGATCGTCCATGTAGAGACATGAGAATGAAGGCATCTTGTATGATGTGATCATATAGGACTGGACCTAGATGAAAATGACATTCTTATAATATCTATTATGCAAAGAAAATCATTTCAAAATACTAGATGGTCATATATAGATTGATCTTAATCCTGAGTGTACTACAAACTCCTGCATGGCAGGCTATGTCTTTTGATTTACAAAGGTGAGGTTGGTGTAGCAGTCTCAACCAATAGTTATATACTTTGGGGGCATGGTCTGTTGTGTAGTTGAGAACTTTTTACATAGATATGGAGTTCACTCTTTCTTGTGAGACATAGAGGAGTATCTTTCTTAAGGGTTGTTTTGTACTTGAATGGTTTGAGCGCTCAAGTCTTTCTATTACGAATAGAAAGATTAAAATTCATAATGGTTATGAATAAATCGTTCATTAGAGAATCAATGGCACATAAAGTATAAATAATTAGAGGGGTATAACAGACTTTATGACCTGGCTCTAATTACGGGATACTCGTGAAGGGTCAGTCCGTATGTAGTGACTATATCGATGGACACCGACTTGGTTCGATTTAATATATCATTTGCGGCAATGAGAGTGCAACTTCGGGTTTTTAGTGTAATAACTCGGAGTTAATAATTCAGAATATTTAATTAAGAGATTAATTAATATTTTGAGATTATTGGAGCTTGGAATCGTAGGTCCATTTGGTCCCGTGCTGGCTCGATATACTATTGCAAATTTAGTATAATTGGATAGTCCAATTATATGCTCACAAACATATAAATATTATTAATATGATTAATAATATTATTTTGTCACACTTGAAACTTTATATTAAAAGTTAATATGTGATTTTATTAAATATATGATATTTAAACACATAATATTTAATTATATTAGATATAATTAAATGAAATGTTAAATAAGTAATTTCTAAATTTTGGATTTTGGAAACCCTTGTATTTAATTTGGAAGTTACGAATTTTTTAAATTGCATTTAACCTTCTTTATTTTAACATATTTTCCATCACATAAAGTAAATATATATATATATATATTACAAAATTTTTAATTTTCGATATGTGTTGGCCGATTATTACATGGTGTAAAAGGGGAAGGGTTTGTTTTATTTTGTAAAATTAAACCCTATGTATAAAAAGGAAAATATGATTTTTCTTTTGATAGGTCTTTCATTCTAACCCTAGCCTCCATCTTCTTCTTCTTCATTCTCTCTCAAAAGTTGAGACAAAAAAAAAAAGATAAAATAAGAAGAAATTAAAAACAAATACCAAGTGTGATTAAATCTCCAAAACGTTTAGGGGTTATTTTGTGAGTCTTGCCCACACAAGTTTCCGTCGGTAACGAGATATAGTTCGAAAGACATTGTGGTGTCGAATAAATAATCATCTTCTTCTTATTCTTGTTGTACTCGGCAGTGAGGCTTTGTTTTGCTCATTACCGCTCCTTTACTTGGTGAAATGGAACTCGGGTTGATTTCATTTTAATCCAATTTTTTTAGGGAATATTTTGGTGTTTTGGGGCTGTGTTGGGGCTATTTTCAACTTAAAAATCAGAACTGAAATATGGTCATAGTCCACACATTTCAGGGGCTGTTTCTGTAGTGTGTTGGGCGTGAATCGAGTCCAAAACAATCCAGTTTTGTCCGGATATCGGGGTTGTTTAGGGACTATTCTAGAGCTGTTTCCGGGCTAGAATTTTTTCTAAAACTGAAGTAAAATTTTAGTAGTGGTGGTAGTAACATTCGGCATTTCAAAGGGAAGGACAGAAACAATTTTCAAGTCCTATCTGTGTGCCTAAACCGTTTCCGTTGCGCAAAGAAAGCGTTTCCTACACACGCAATAAAGGTCTTAATGGCACACCACAGAACTTTTCCAACTCTCTAAAATGATTTTAATTGCTTAATAGCGCACCACAAATTTTTATATGTCTCGCCACTGCTGACAGTGAAAAATTATCAACTTCAAGCTTGATTTGGTCAAGAATGAGTCTGATTTAGTCTTTGAAATTAAACAAAGATTGTAGACAATTGAGTTTTCTTTCCAATACAACTCGAATCATCTCATTTGGACATCACTACATGATTAAAAAAAATATTTTTATCTTTTTTAATTATGTACAATATAGTGCATTGTTATGTGCATTATCATTTTTGATAACCTGAATCAGAAATTTCTTCCAATATTACTTTAGTATTATAATAACCATAATACTTGTCATATTTTTATGTCATAATGACAATTACTGTTGTCGTATATTCATAATGTTTTGATTATCTTAGTTGTGAAAAATTTCTAAGATCATCATATTACAATGGCCAATATATTAAAAAATCTCTTTGGCCTCTAAATAAATTAAGCTGAGAAAATCTTCTGTAAATCAGATGTAAAACAACACTTGTTTATTTTTAAGTAACTATCCACTTGTTTGTTAATTTTCCAACATAAATACAAACATGTATCCAAGTTATTTATTTATTTTTATTTTTTTGGATGTTGGGTTAATTAATTAAATTTTTTCAATTACAAAATTTATCTTAAAGATAATTGTTTCTAATCAAATTTTAAATAATGTTTCGTTGTAAGAAATTTGAAAGAAATCTTCAAAAAAGATTCATGTGTTGTAAAATAAGAGAGAAATAGAAGAAGAGAGATACATTCGAAAGCCGTATGTTTTTCTTATTAATTCTCAATTAAATTAGTTTACAAGAATGGCTCTCTATTTATAGGGAGAGATTATGATGAGATTATTATCCCTAAGTAATATGAGATAAGTTACAAATATAAGAGTCAAGATAGAATAAAAAAATATATTAAAGTAAAGAGACCACCAGTATTTACAACACTCCCCCTTGAGCACTAGAACTTTAATTTCACACAATGTGTTTGACCTTGGATATATATAGCAATGCCTCGTTAAAATCTTGCCAATAAAACCCAATGGGATAAAACCTGGTTGAAGAAAAAAAAAGTACAATGCCCTTTTATCTAATAAAAGTTCTTCACCTCAATGAATACCGTGATGAAATAATCCCCTTCAAAAGATATTATCGGGATAATTTACTAAGACAATGCATAATAATTCTATATATAAGCTTCGCAAATGTTGATGTCGATAAAGCTTTAGTAAATAAGTCTGCGAAGTTATCGATTAAACATATTTGGTTGATATCAATTTACTTACTCTGATAAAGCTCATGAGTATAAAATAATTTAGGTAAGATGTGCTTGGTTTTAACTCCCTTTATGTACAATCCTCTAATTGTTCAATACATACAACATTATTTTCATTTATCACTGTTAGAATATCTATGGCAGAGTTTAAATTGCAGGTGCTCTAAATGTGATAGATAAGTGACTTTAACCATGTACATTCTCTGCTTGTTCATGTAGTACAAGTATCTCTGAGTGATTGGAGGATATAGCAAGAAAATACTATTTTGTAGATCGCCATGAAATTATTATTTATTGTAGGTAAAAACATACCCTGCCTGTGAACGTGCCTTATGAGGGTCAAAGAGATATCCTACATTAGTATAACAACAAGACATGATTTTTTTGTTAGCTCACTTGAATAAAACAATCTCAAGTCTTTAGTCCCATGAAGATAACGGAAGTTATGTTGGACGTCATTCCAATGTCATTGAGTTTGCACATAGTTAAATTTTGCCAATAAATTTATTGAGAATGTCATATCTAGTATGGTGTATTGAGCTAAATATAATAAGGCACCAATTAGATTAAGATATGATACTTCTGGATCAAGTAACTCTTCATTATCTTCTTTAGGATGGAATGGATCTTTTTTCGGATCAAGAGATCGCACTACCATAAGAGTTAATGGATGAGCATTATCCATGTTGAAATGTTATAGAATCCTTTCAATATATATAGATTGATGGAAAAGCACTTTGTTTGTTTTATGCTTGATCTGCAAGCCGATACAATATTTCGTTTTTCCCAAGTCTTTCATCTCAAAATCTTTTTTCAAATATCCAGCAGTTTTTAAAAGTTCTTTAGTAATTCCAATTAAGTTCATGTCATTGACATATACTGTTACAATAGCAAATCCAGATTTGAACTTTCTAATGAATACACATGAGCAGATATGATCATTTATATATCCATTTTTCATTGAATATTCATTCAAACAATTCTGCCACATGCGTCTGGGCCGTTTTAACCCATATAAAGATCGTTGTAATTTGATCGAACATATTTTACGATCCTCTGAATTATATGCTACGAGCATTTTCAATCTTTCAAGGATGTTCACGTAAATATCTGTGTCAGATAAGCTATAAAAAAGTGTTATCACTACGTGATTACGCCCAAAAATAACTTGCGGTTATCGTAGTATAGCTGGGGTGTCGATTCCTCAGATAGATGGTTATAGGAACAAATTAACTCAAACAAAAACTTTAGCAATAACTTAAATAAAGAAAACAAATGAAATTGATAATATAAGATAAAAGAAAATAAAAATTAAAAATTATGAAAAGTATGCAGGAAATATGTATATAGATAAACAGCAAAGCATCATGAATTCCTCTTGTATCAACCTATTGTATTCAGTTATTGATTCTTTTCATTACACAATTGAAGGTTTCACATCCTAAACCAACAATTGAAAGATATTCAATTCTACTCATATTAAATTCTAGGGTAATCAATGATTATTTTCTGTATGTTAACAACAAACAAAAGTTATTATTACGAGCTATCTAACGTCGACAATATACCCTCAGGCAATACTGCAGCAGAAGACCAACACATAAAATAACTTTACCAGTCGCAATTGGTTTCACAAATCACACATAGAAGAAGCATGACTAGATCTATATGGGATTTGACAAAACACAATTTCTGGGGTAATAAATCGAAAGATAATAAAGAATAACAATCATCAATTTTATTAAACGTTAAAAGGATCATTCAAGAATCAACAACATGAATATAAGAAGTTTAAATACAGAAGTTCATCCTTAGCTTTGCCTAGGAGATTAATTCTCCATGGAAGAAAGAGATGTAGTCTGAATAGACAGGAGAGACGTCATGATTTCCTTGAAGTTCTTCGTTCTTCCTCTCTATGAATTATGTTTTTGGCTTTTTTATGTGTTTCTCCTCTATTTCTCTCTGATTTTCTCCTCTTTCAGGGTTTAGGACGAAGTTGGATTTATATAGAAAAGTCCTGAAACCCCAAATTGCATTAAAAACACATAGCACAAAATCCTGAAATCGCAGTTTCGCGTAGCGACGTGCGCCGCGCATCTCGACGCACCAGAAGCTATGAAGGCTTCTATAATTGACTAGATATCCTCGAGTAGATGCAAATCGATATAATATGGGTCTCGTAACTCTTTCTAGATCAAAAGATATAGCCTTTTTAAATTCAGTGCGTGGCTGATGCTCCCGAGTGAGTCCGATACGTCTGTTAGGCTCTGAAACATATCCAATTGCTCAATTCTCCTTGATCCATTGCTTCCTATTAACAAAGCACAAAATGACTCTAATTAAGATTAAAACATATGATAACAAAGATGAGTTAGGAGTGTTATAAGTACACTTTCGTGCACTTATCACTACGTCCATAAGAGATATGACTAGTCTTTCAAAGACTGCCAAACTGATAAAAAAATCGAACCATAATGGTATCCATCACTAGAGGTAACCGACGATTTGGTTCGGTTCTGAACCGAAATCGAACCAAACAATTTCAATTACACTTTGTATAGAACTAGAACCAGAACCGCAACCAGAACCGAACCGTTCGGTTCTAGTTTCGGTTCCATTCAGTTTTTTTGCTTTATTAAAAATAAAATTTTTGATTAATAAAATAAAATAATTTAAAATTAAGAATTTGAATTTATATAATAAACTTATAATTACATTACATAATTACATTAAATTATAAAAAAAAAAAAAAAAAAAAAAACAATCTTATCTAAACAAATAAAAAAAAATTAAATTAAAGAGCTTGAACTTAAATTTTTAAAAACTTAAGTTGACTATGTATCCACCAAGGGTGAGAGGAATGAAAGGTCACGTAGTTTCATTATATTTTAAAGATATGTCCCCATTGTAATTTTACTATTATTTAAATATTTAATTATCAATCATCATCTGTGCCTGTTGATCATTCAGCTCCAGTTCCGCTTGCACTTGCAGATGCATTATCGAACAAGTCTTTAAATTCATCGGGGGCATCTTGTTGTTGTCTCAAATCAGTTCGGGTCCAATCATCCACACATGTTGTTGCTTCTAGAGTGCTTGGATGTAATGAAGACCGTCTGACTTCCAATATATTACCTCCGATGCTAAAGGCTTGCTCAACTGTAACGGTGGAAAAAGGTGCTGCCAATATCTCTTTAGCAATAATTGATAATAAAGGATATATATTTTGATGTTGGTTCCACCATTCACGGATTTGAAAAATTTTACTAACTAAACATTCAGTTGAAAACTTGAAATTTATAGATAAATAATTATCTAATTTCGGGTTATTAGTCGTGTTATCCCTATGTTTTTTATTTCGTTGTAATAACCAACGATCACCTACGCTAAGTTTAGATTCCATTATGGTCGTTTCGCTACTACTAGATTGTCCTACTAATTGCAAGTTATATCTTGTAACATAATCATTAAATAACTCTATTAAATCAATTTTTATTTTAGCTATTATTCTTGTAATATCAACTTCATCTGATATTCCTATAAAAGAATGTCTATAAAATAATTCAATCATTTTTGTTTCATAACATTAGTAGCTTCAAACAAAACAATATCATTATGATCACTACTATCAACATGCTCATTGAGAGTTCCAACAATATTTAAACTTTCAAGAATAAATAAATCCGCTAGAGGATAATAAACTCCGCTAAAAATTAGTGTAGCATCATTAAACACTTTTAAAATCTCTAAAAAAATTTCACAAACTTCCCATTGACTAGGAAAAAGTGTGATATATTGAATATTTTGAGGAAAGAAAACTATATAATGCATCTTGTGTTGCAAAGCTTGACATAAAAGAAAATAAGTTGAATTCCAACATGTTGGAACATCTCGTGAAAATTTATCGGTTTATTACCATTAAATTTACAAAACTTGGCCCATTCTCTCATAACTTGAGAATATGACCAAATACAATTAAATGCTTTTTTAATAGGCTCAGTGAAAGGTGATAATTTTTCCAAACCATCTTGAACACATAAATTAAGGACATCACATGTGCAACGAACATGAAAAATGACCCCCTAAATTTAGTTCACATATTTGTATTAAATCATTGATTGATGCAGTATTTACATATGCATTATCAAATCCAACTGTTAAAATTTTACCTAATAAACTATATTCATCAAAAATTACTTTAATCATTCTATAAATATTTTGTGCAGTATGTTGTTCATCAAAAACTCTAAATGCAATAATTCGTTGTTCATGTTTCATGATGCATCAATCCAATGACAAGTCTTATCCATGTATGAGTGTGTTCGCCAATGATCACTCTAAATTTCAGAACAAATAGATAGACGTCCTTTAATATCTTTAAATGTTTCATTTAAAATAATTTTACCATCTTTGTGTAATTTAAAAATTTGACGTTTTGTTGTATTTCTAGTCATTCTACATGTAGGAGGATTTAAAACATTTTGAACGTAATTTGTAAAAGTAATTTTTTCAACAAAACTTAAAGAAAGATGTGCCATACAAGTTAATTTAGCAAATTCTTCTCTATTTTTAGCATCAAAATATTTAAATAAATCTAAAACACTTGTACCTCTACTAAATGATGAGTGCCGGGCCATTTGAGTTTGCATCGTATCAAGTCCAAGTTCAACCGGATGATGTCTTTCCAAGTGCTTGATCATATTACCGTATCCACCAAAAAAATTATAAGAAACCCACAATGGTTGCATACTGCTCTTGAACCTTCATCCGCAACGTCTAAATGTAAATGAATTTTGAAAACATCCGAGGAATGAGACTTAACTTCTTTTCTACATGAACCGATACTAAGGCCGCTCTCTTGGGTTGGCACATTTGACATTTTGTTCTCAGATGAGCTTGCCATTAAAGAATTAAAAATGATAAATTGTAATTTATAATTTGTAAATGAGAGAATTGAGAATAAGATAATTTTAAGAATTGAGAGAATTGAGAAATTAGTGTGTTGAAATAATGAAAAATCGCTTATATTTATACATTTTTAGAATATTTTTATGATACCTAAACTGCCCCTAAAATTAACCGTTTTATTACAGTTATTATGGGTAATTTGAGAAATCCTAAATTTTTTTTTTTGGACTTTGGGGCAGGGAGTCGTTGCTCTCTACCTCCTAGCTCAATGGCTACTAGCCGTTGGGCTTGATCTATCCCCCAACAGCTAGTAGCCGTTGAGGGATGTTGGAACCCTAGGGTTCCAGCCAGTTCCAACTGGAACTGTACTGTTCCGGTTGGAACCACTGGAATCATTCGGTTCTAGCGGTTTCAACCGGTTCCATTAGGGTAAGAACCCTAACCAAGCAGGTTGGGTTTCTGTGCGGTTCCAGGATCGAAATCGGAACCGGTTGGAATCGAAATAGTCTGGTTCCAACCAATTCAGTTCCGATTCCGAATCAAAATCTTGGCCGAGTCTATCCATCACTGGAGAATACACATCCTTGTAATCAATACCAGGTCTCTACAAGAAACCTTGTGCAACTAGTCACGCTTTGTATCTGATGATTTTGTTATGTTAATTACGTTTTTTTGTACAAAAATCCATTTGTAACCAACAGGTTTTACATCTCCAATTGTCTAGACTACGGGGTCCAAATACTTCACGTTTAGCTAAAGAAGTCAATTGTGCTTGAATTGCTTCTTTCCATTAAGGCCAATCGTTTCTTTTTCTACATTCGATGGTTTGAGGTTCAAAATCATATATAATTTCAGTAGCTACTATAAACGTAAATACATTGTCAATGACTAATTCATTACTCTTTTGTATATATATAATTTATAGACTTTTTCTCTTTAGAAGCTTTTGTCTCTTAAGGGGGGACTTATGCCTCTTCAGAGACCTAGGTCTCTTCAAGGATCACTGTAACGACCGGTAGTTTTTACTACTATCTACAGTGGTACTATTACATACGGGATGAAGGCACATAAAATAAATTAGATTGAGACTCAAATATACTCATGGAATGAATTTAGGGACAATCGGAAAATTCTTCGAAGTCCTGGGATGAGACTGTATAATGTTCCCTTTGGACAATACATGGTATTTAGAGCGTAACATTTTCATATGAATTCTGATTTTTATGAATTTTATATCGTCTGAAATTGAGATCGAGATCTACAACTTTTGCGTTGAATATTTTCCCAAATTCGAACTAGACACTGGTAAAAAACGCAAGTCAAAATCCTAATAAATAGTAATTTCGGACCCAAATGTAAAAATCTCAACGCAAGTCAAAAGAACAGACACTTGAGGTTGGTGATTTTTAGAAACGATGGAGGTACTAGTGTAATTGGTGACAAGAGTAAAAAATTGAGATTTAGGAAATGGCCAGAAGAGCGAACCACCACTAGCCTCAATAGCATGGCGTAGAGCCAAATAATAGGGTATGGAGACAGCAGGAAGGAAAGATAAGTGGCAAGAAGATTCAGTACGTATAGTGAAATAAGAAAAGAAGTTTGGAGACAGTAAAATAAGTGAAAACCTATGAGAAATCAAAAAGGAGTAATGAATCTTAAGACATGGAGTAGTCGACCATGTCTCCACAGAACCAATGACGACCCTACCTTCCAGAAACCTCAATTCTAAACAACATGTAAACACCTAATCATATTGTTATAGAGCCTAAGTGTAAGGCAGCAATACATATATGTAGATCTTTAGATAGTGTATATGTTCACCCCTCTATTTAGCGCCCATAAAAGAAGAGTAAGGGACGAAATATGAGAATTGAGAAGATGACAATGTCTTATATGAGAGGGAATAGTTGGAAGCACAGTAAGCTAAGCTAAATCTAGAAGTTATCTTAGAATTAAAACCCTTTTGGGGAGTAAAGGCCTAAATGAGCGGAAGAACCAGAGAGAGATTGATTCCTAAGAGTGTAGCACATGACTCATAAGAGTCTCATGGTATTGAGAAAGAAATACTAAGTAAGAGTAGTACATGAACTGAAGATTCAGGAAAAGATGTTCTAAGTAATTGAAGTTGATAGTGTTTGTTAGGAGAGTAAAGTTGTAAGGAGTTTAATGGTAGGATAAAAAAGAAACCTATACTACTGAGTGAGTTTTTTTAAGGAAAGATAGTAAAGAGAGTATAATGGCACCCAGAGAAATAAAATAATAACCTTATAGGGCTAAACAACAGAGGTAAGATGAAAGGGTACAGAGGCAGTACGATGAAGTTCTTAAAGAGCATGACTTTAGAAAGACTTCGCAGAAGAGGTGGTGAGTTTGATAGTTGAATTTAATCAGAAGTAAAAGCTGAAAGAGACAACCAGACGGTTTTAGTAATAGTATACTAGTGTGGGATATGATACCAGACGTGTATACACGAGAATCTTAAGCTTACAGTTCAGTCGTATGCGCAACTAGGCCACCATAACTAGAAAGGTTACAGAACAAGGTCCCACCCTCTCAACCTTCGATATAAAACAGCAGTAAAGATGGATCCTAATGATTGCCTCAAGATATTCCCATAAATGAGTTAAGGTATAGTGAAAGAAGATCTTCAGACTTAGTATAAGGCCAGAGTAAAAGTGCGAGACAGCCCCTAGTTAAAGAATAAAAAAGTTATTCAGATGGTATGGTACAAGGATAAAGTAGTAGTCAAGTATTAACTAGGATACAAAGGAACTAGTGTTAGACACAGAAATGGATAAGGAAAGGAAAAGATATCCTTCAGATAAGGAACCATAGACATAGACCACGGGAGTTCTTAATATAGCATGAGATAAGTAGAAGGCAAGAAAAGTGCCAAGGAAAAAGATTAGAAGTAAAATGTGGAGGTGCAGTGATGGTAGTACAAGAATACCTAGTAAGTAAAGACAATATGTGTAACTAGAAGGTTTCCTAGTATCGTAATGCAACCAAAGATCCCTTACGTGTTAGTTCACGTAAAACACATTGAGTACCCAACCCCAGACTTAGTTGACCAAACCACTATGGGTTTGGGATGGCCTAATCCACTGGTATGGGTGGTTTGGTAGATGTGAAGAATAGTACGAAATCGAGGAGATAAGTTACTATAGAGTTGTAACTAACATATGGAGTGAATCCTTAAGGTATAACATATGTACGTATATTTGGGTGATAACCCTTGACAGTATTAGACTTTGGAGAATAAGTCAGTGAGGAGTACCGAAACCAGACTTACAATAGCAGTGAAAATAAGGTTACGAAGAAAAGAATGGATTATAATCGGAATTGAATCGCCAACGTCCCCGTCTATAGCAAAAGTGTAGTTTAAAAAGAAATGTATGTACAGTTCAGCTCCCAGCGAAACTTCCCATTAGGTGAACAATAATAGAGGACAAAGGTATATAAGGAGTCAGACCTTGCACAACAGGAACCTATGTTATACAGATAATCAAAGGCAAGAGAAATTGTAGTGAGAAACTAGTAAGCAGCCTAGTATAAACATATGCACGTATGTACCTTCTAGGGTCAAAGCCAAAGTAAAAAGCTCAGTTACAAGAAGAGCAAATACCTATAGAGATAAAAGATTTGTTAGTAAATGAGACTCTTAGAATATGTCTTATCGTAAAATAGATATGAACAGTCTGACCACGAACCTAATACCCTTGAGAATTAATAACTCAGGTGGGAAATGAGCTGGAGTAAGTAGTAGATAACAAAAAATCTAGGAGTGAAATTCCTTGATGCACCGTAAGAATTAAGACATGACCGTAGTGTAAAGTAAGGAGCAAGAAGTTATAGAAAAAGGATATTGTGTTTCCTTCTCGAAAGTATAAAACAGAAGCCAAGATGAGAGAAAGACTGAAGTGAGCGTGAGTTGGTTTACAGAGAAGAAAGTGTTCTAGCAGGTAAAACAAGATAGTTTCGAGTATGAATTCAGTTATGACTGTTGGTATGGAGAGAGAGCCGTGAATCTGGGTCTATGGTGAGATCCCAAGTTTAAAAAGGATTCGAGGATGAATTCTAATTAAGGATGGGAGAATTTATAACGACCGATAGTTTTTACTATTATGTACAGTGATACTGTTACGTATGGAATGAAGGCACATAAAATAAATTAGATTGAGACTCAAAAATACTCATGGAATGAATTTAGGGACAATCGGAAAATTCTTCAAAGTCCTGGGACGAGACTGTACAGCGTTCCCTTTAGACATCCTATGGTATTTGAGGTGTAACTTTTTCATATGAACTCTGATTTTTATTAATTTTACATCTTCAAAAAGCTGAGATTGAGACCTACAACTTCTATGTTGAACATTTTCCCAAATTCTGAGCAGAAATCGGTCAAAAACTCAAGTCGAAATCCTGATAAATAGTGACTTCGGACCCAAATGCAAGAATCTCAATTTTTCTCCAAACTTCTACACTCTTCTCCAACTTTCCAATTACCATACAACCCCACTATATAAGGAATCGCTATTCACTATTTCATAAAAAATAAAATGAAGTAAAATGAAAAAAAAAGTTGGGAACGTAGCCGAGAGAAAGAAAGGAGAAAAAAAGGATGAAGAAAAATAACAGAAGAAAAGAAAGAAGGAAAGAAGGAAGATGAAACAAAGTTGAGAATGGCAACCATTGGAGGCTTTGGAAGATTTGGGAATCAAAAGAAAGAAGGTAAGGAGACTTGACCTATTTTCTTATTTTTAAAAGTTTTTAAGTTTTGGTAATGACAGTAGATTGATTGGCTTGGATGTGATGATGGATGGATGATTATTGTGCCAAGAATGGGTGATTGGGGAAAACCCCCCAACTTGTTCAATTTAGCTTGAAAAATTAAAGACGTTAATGGATTGAAATTTTTGATTATGATAGTGTTGTGAAGGTTTATTGAAGTTTAATAGCATGGTTTGTGTATTGGAATTGATATAGTAGTGTTAAGGAGGCATTTAGGGTAAGAAGCATATGTAAAAACCAGTGCGGAACCTGGAAAATCACGTTAGCATCACGACGTAAAAAGGGGTCGGCGTCGCGACATGTGCTGGAAACTTAGATTCATTTCTAGGTTGTGCACATCGCGATGTGCAACACCTTACGTCGCGACACGAGGTCAGAATATTTGCCAAATCAGTTTTGATTCACTCCAGTTCGACCCTAGCATACCAAGTGACGCTACCACATACTTGAATTAAGAAGTTTAGCCTAGTTCCGAAATTACCTCGTGGTATACAATCTAACCAAGTAACTGTTTATAGATCATTGCAGGAGTTGCAATTTCCTTCAACGAAGTGATAAAGTACTAGTCAGATTCCATAAACAGTGAGTGGACCTCATTTCTTAAACTGGTTTTATTAAGTTTTTGAATTCAGATTTACTTTTCTAGCACATATGACGTTAGCCATTATTTATTTATAATTATTTTTCAGATAATAGTGATTTAGAAAAGAAATAATTTTCAAATTTGAGCTTGAGACAAATTGACAGAAAGATACATATGCACATGTAGAGGACTGAGGGGATGACGATACGTAACGCTCTCAAATCTTAGAGCAGGGCTAGGGGACGGCAATACGTAACACCTCTAGACCCTAGTTTCAGAGCTTGGGTGGTAGCATAGATTCGTACCCCCAATTCTAGTTTGTGGCTTGGGCGATGGCGATACGTAACGCCCCAAGACCACCAGTTTCAGAGCTTGGGTGGCATGCTTTGAAGGACGGTGATACATAACGCCCCAAAGTAATGGAATTGCACTACTAGCTATAGTTAGGCGTATGGGGAAGGCAGTACGTAACGCCCTCATACGTCAAGGTTTTCAGATACAGAGTAGCCCACAGTTATCAGATTTTCAGAAATATAGTTTTCAGAAACCAGATTTTAAAAATAGTTTTCAGAACCGGTATTTCAAAAGTAGTTTTCAGGAAGAAAAGTTTTATAAAAGATATTTCATATGAAGTGATTTTCTGAAACTTTAGTTTTAGAAACTTAATTTTTTTGATTTGAGTATTTCAGTTTTCTTGTCCACTCACTTAAATCGAATAGCGATCTAACCCCCCTCACAGTTTCCTATGGTTGCAAGTTTTCTCCGAGGACGAGCTCGGCAGGACGGATACTGATGTAGTCACTAGGGTTTGGAGTCCACCAGTTTAGAGTCAGTGAGCATAAGAGTCCATTCAGAGTCAAAGTAAAGTTGCATGCATACATTAAGATTTTATAAGTCATTTTAAGTGTCCATTAAAGTGTTGTAAAGAGAAGTATATTTGAGTATACAGTTATGATTAATAAAAGCATTTTATGTTGGTCCCTATGCATGACTTTACATTTAAACGGTTTAGTAGTGAAAAAAACAGTCAGGAAGTCAGAGGCTTATGGGCTTAGTACCGCTATCCTCTGCCGGTGACATCTCTCAAATTCGAGGATGTTACAATCACTATTTCTTATATAACTATTGATTCAGAGAATATGGTGTATTTATAGCTTGAGCATTATTTGTAACGAGATTATGATCTATTATTTTCTTTTTCTGAGGAAGAATATCTTTTGAACCAAGTGGTCTGTCATACTTCTGACGTGCAACAGATGACTCATTAGCTGCTTTTATACTAGATTGTTCCAAAGGAACAATCACCTGGGTTAGTGTAGTAACAACTAGTATATGTGACTTGGTTACTTTTGATATCTGTATAAATATATCATGTAATTGATTTGTACTTTGCTACAAATGAACTGTCATTTACACTTCATTTTCACATTGATTAGTGTGAGAATTTAAATGAGACATAGTTCTCTAATTCTAAGAAAATATATCGCTTATTTCAGGAAACTTCCTTTCTTTTAAAGGGAGGAATATTGTCTCAATTAATGGAAATATGTAAAAGATAAATATTAGAAGTTCCAATTACTAACAAGATTATGGCGTTTTTTAGTGCCTTCAATTAGGTTAGCAAAACCATATATGGTATATAATTTTGCTGCAAGTAATATTAATATTTAGAAGTAAAACATAAACAAAGTACGCAATATAAAGTACTAATTGACGTATAATTTCCTCTCTTTAGTTTCAAGGAGATTCGTCGCATTAAGGTGAACAAAATCTACTAGATCTTTAGCCACTCTAATGTTTCTTATCTGGTGGTTATATCCATTTTTATCACTTTAGCATCATGAGGATTTGTGATTATTATCAAGACATTCTCTTACATTTACATATCCATTATGATATATTTTATATTCACTTCAGGGAATGATAAATATCTTATTTCCAAAAAAATAAAATTCAACCCATAATTTTAGCTGTGAGATAATGTTAGATAAAGTCGAGTTACACTCAATAACAATAGACCATCTATGAATTTTATAGCTGTAACGTAATGTTAGATAAAGTCGAGTTACACTCAATAACAATAGACCATCTATGACTTTTATAGTAGTCAGAGCTTCAAGCTCTCTTGTAAAAAATAGCATAGGAAAAGATTCATCTTTCAATGATATTTATTTTCCTTAATTGTACATTCCAGGTACATAACTTGAATTCACATTTCACTATCTATACCTAGGAAATAAAATGGTATATTAAAACATCTAGAACAAAAATTTCATATTTATATATAGAACTCCTGGTTTATGTATATGATACTGTAAGCTTAGAACTTTGTTTAAAGTTGAAACTTAGAACTTCAAATTTAATTTTGTTCCCTAAAATTTCGAATTCTTTTTTAGAATTCATAACTCCAAACTTTAGGTTTAGATTTTAAATTTATCGTAGAACTTTGAGTTCTTATTTATACGATTAATTTTCTAAACTTCAGGTTTATATATGAAAATGATAAATGTAGAATTTTTAGTTCGAAGAATTACAACCAAGCACTTCAGGTTCTGATTTATTTGTAATTTCCAATAGTAATTGTATAAATATGCCTCGATATGATAACCATTTTAGAGGACAACTTTGAAATTCAGCATATTTCTACTTGATATGGCTAAATATGAAGCGTTTTCGATGTATAGTTTAGTTTCACTTGCTAATAAAATGATGTTAAGATTCTATATACTAGAACTTTACTCCTTTACTACAGTAGAATTTTTCTATCATATCTATACTTAGTGGAAATTAACATTCACTATTGGAAATATTGAGAAATTGATTTTCGTGTTCTATGAGAATATCATGTTTTATTTGTAAATTTTCATTCAGAACTGCAGGTTATGAAATTAAAATCTAATTTAAATTTTAGGTTCGATTAGCTTTTTATTATTGTAAAATTCTAACAGCAATAATATATATAGTATAATTCAAAAGAATTAAGATAAAATAAATATAAAATAGAAAAATCACATAAATACATATAATGCAAACAAAAAATTACATACACATATTAGAAACTTTATGTTCTCTTGAAAAATATTTCTTTGATTTACAGCTTCAGGTTTCGATCATACATTATGATTTAGAACATGAGGTCCTAAGAATTAAGCTAATCCTAAATTGTAATTGATAGGGTTAGAAATTAACGTAAATTTAGAAATTCGGGTTCTATAATTATTTTATAATTTAAAACTTCAAGTTCTAATAAAAAAAAATAATCAATGAGATTATTACTTCAAGTTCTAATCTAAAAAAATTAATTAATGATGTAAAAATTTCAAGTTCTAATTTACCTCTTAATCATTATTAGTATTTTTTCCAACAAACAAGTTACAAG
The DNA here is from genome assembly GCA_019454045.1 of Zanthoxylum bungeanum. Lineage (NCBI taxonomy): Eukaryota > Viridiplantae > Streptophyta > Magnoliopsida > Sapindales > Rutaceae > Zanthoxylum > Zanthoxylum bungeanum. The sequence goes on from SKCR01031855.1 coordinate 128,483, forward strand.
CAAATAATATTAAAAACTTAAACAAGAGATATTAATACATCTACTATTTATCCATTTAATTATGATTGAATGGGAATTGAAGACTAAAGGGAGGCAAAGGCACGTATCTGAAGAGATTGACAATCATGAAATTGGTTAACAATAGAAAATGTGCACAAAATAAAAACCTCAATTTGTGCCAAATTGCCACGCAAAATTATCCTCATCCAGACCATCGTTGATAAATTTCAAATAAACACAAAAATAAGAAGAAGCTCTCATTCACATAATTTTTATGAGACATAATGACATAACCAAGCCAAAAAAAAAAAAAAAAAAAATGAAGGCCTCATGCCTGGTTGTTTATTGCATGTGGAATGAAAATAGAGAGGGATAATAATTCACCCATAAAAATTAAGCACAAATAGTAGATCTGTAATATTTTCACATAGCATACTCATAAAAATAATAATAATAATACATAAAACATAACATAATGAATTAGAACTACATATTCTAATTTTAAGATTGAAATTCAAGACTTCAAGTTCTGAATTAGAACTACAGGTTCTAATTCTAATATTGAGATTCAGAACCTAAAGTTCTGAATTAGAACTACGGGTTCTAATTTTAATATTAAAATTAAGAACTTCTTGTTTTGATTTATTTATACTGCAAAACTTCAAGTTGCAATATTAAAAAATAATAAGAATTTGGATTCATTTAACATAAGAATAAAGCATACAAATCAAAAATCTATATTATAAAGCACCATGGTGTGAGGGGAAAGAGAATGCAACGGATGGTTAGGATTAAGAGAGTTAATGTATCCAATGATTATCTTTATGTGACTTAATTGGCGGCTTAGATCATTTCATTATAGAATCTCTATAAAAATGGAAAATGAAAACTACCAAATAAATTAAAGAATAAAATCATTTATTAATGGAAAATAAAAACTACCAAATAAATTAAAGAATAAAATCATTTCAGTATCAACAAATTAAATAACAGAATCTCAATATCTGTATAAATTCTGTAACACCGTACCGTACGCACGGGCACACACTAAATAAATTAAAGAATAAAATCATTTGATTAAAAAAAATCATTTCATTATAAACAAATTAAATAACAGAATCTCAATCTCTTTATAAATTCTGTAACACCGTGCCGTAGGCACCGGCACACACTAGTCACATATAAATCTTAAGCCACCATGATTTGGCTTTCGGTTTTGATTATAATCAGAAACCTCATATCAATCATAAGTTATCATGATTTTACTTTCGGCTTTGATTATAAAGCCCGAGCCCGGCCCGCCCGAGCGAACCATCCCAAGCTTTTTTTTTAATTTAAACCTGGGCCCAGCCCAGCCCGGGCTTAAATTAAGAAAAAAATCACAAAAAATCAAAATTGCCTCACTCTCTAATCCCTATTGTTTGCCCTAATTTCTCTCTTTCGTTAGTTCAACACTTCAACTTCAGCCTCTGCCTCACATTTTAATTTCCTTCACAATTTCACTAATCTCTGAATCTCTGACTCACTGCAAAACACTTCAACTTCTGCCTCTGCCTCACATTTTAATATCTTTCGTCTGTTCAACACTTCAACTTCAGTTTCACTAATTTCTTCAGCCTCTGCTCGCAAACGGCAACACTTCAACTTCAACTTCAACTTCATTTTAATCTTTTTTTCCTGGGGGACAAATCGGGCCGGATTTGGCTCAGGCCGGGCTTTTATCGGGCCTGGGCCAAATTTTTTATGACTGGGTTCGGGCCGGGCTTTTCAAAGCCCGAACCCAACCCGATCCGGCCTGTTGCCATATATAACAGAAGCTGCTTATAAATCGTAAGCCATATTCACGCCTTCTGATTATAGCGAATTGGTTTCAGGGCCTTCATATATATTGATTCGGTTCTGATTATACCGATTAGTTTCAGGCTTTTATGTATGATGATTCTTCTTTGATTATAACGAATCTTGTTGATAAAGTGTTGTAATATAAGTGAGAAATAGAAGAAGAGAAAGATACATTAGAAAGCTGTAGGCTTTTCTTATTAATTCTCAATCAAATAAGGGGGGTGTATTCAATTGAGATTTTAAAAGACTTTTTTGGGTTAAATAAGTCTTGTGGTATTAAATTAAGATTTTTAAATAATCTAAAAAGTCTTGTGGTATTCCATTAAGACTATTAGTATTTTTTAAAGAGTGTATCCAAATCTAGTGATATTCAATCAGGATTTTAAACAAGTACTAGAAAGTGTTATGATATTGAAAAACATAATTATTTTGAAGGATTTTTTTATATGTGTGATTTTGTGGGACTTTTTAGTGAAAATTATAAATATCAAACTCTATAAAAAAAATCCCACCCTAACCCATGAGACTTTTTATATAAGATTTTTTTGAGTGTTAGAAAATAGAAGATAAACATACATGTTAGTTAGAAAATAAAAGATAAACATGCATGTTAGTTTTTCGTTAACAAATTACTTGCTTATTAGTAATTTCTTCTTTTTCCTTTCAAATAAAACAATATGACTTTCTTTTAAATGCAACTGGTAATGTCCTTTCTCCAACTATTTTTCTTAATGAATTTCATTTTCGAGTAGGAAAATTCTATCACATTTAAAAAAAATTTCCTAGATTTTTTTTGAGGCCAACAGAACTTCTTCATTCGGATAGATAATAATGTACAAAATGAATTTAGCACAACAAAGATTTTTTTCCTCATTTTCTCGCTAATTTTTTACTTGTATTTTATTTATAAAAAAACCCCAAATTTAAGGAAAAAATTATTTATCAATTATTAAGATCATTGTGCAGAAGTATTATTTTTTCTTCCTAAGTCAGAGAAATGACATTCTGTCATAGAAACTCATAAAATTCCTAGGTCAGAGAAATGACATCCTGACATTTTGAACCAATTGACTTTCATTGCATTTTTTTATTTATGATTCCATTTCATATAATATCGGGTCTAAAAAAGGGGAAAAAAAAACTATAACGATCCTTTTAAATCTTACAAAGTCTTATGAAATAAGTCTTTTAAAATCTAATATGTAAAAAATCTTGATTAAACGAAATCTCAAAAAATCTTGTAAGTCATTACATTCTTTAATGTCTATTATAATCTTTAAATGTCTTTTAAAATCTACAAGACTTATTTATTAATAAATAGTCTTTTAAAATCTCAATTGAATACACCCTCCTAAGTTTACAATAGTTGCTCTCTATTTATAGAGAGATATTAGGGTGTGATTTTTATCCCTAGGTAATATAGGATAAATTACAAATATAAAGAGTTAAGATAGAATATAAAAACTATTAAAGTAAAGAGAACACCAATATTATAAAGTCAAAATTGTTAGATCAAAATCAAACCTTAACATTAAACTAATATTTTTGGGCTTGAGAAATACCTTGTGAATTAAGTTCCTTTAACAAGAGAAATGGTGAACCGAAAATATTAAAAATCAAAAAATCAAATGCTTAAAGAAGAGGAATGTTTGCATTATAAAACAACTATTTATCTTATTAAAATTGGAATCATAATCCATCCTAAATAAAATAATTATTTATCCTTTTATTTAATTAAATTAATTAAGTAAAATTTATAATTCCTATTAAAACTAGGATACTACAAATCTACTAGTTTTCAAAATTCTCCATAAATAAATATCCTCTGCATTCCTTTTTTTTAAAAAAAAAATTACATGTTAAATCTCTAATTTTTACATAATTACTCAGGTCCCTTCTATTTTAACAATAAATGATCAGTATTACATTCTATAATCCAGATTCCCGATTTATTTATTGTATCAGAATGAAAAATTATCCTAAATCATGACCAAGATTTTATTGGGATAATTTTCATCCCAAAACTTGATCAAGATTTGAAATTTTCTATCAATCCTGAACAATAGGATATAATAGATAATTTTGAAAAAAAATTTGTTGATGGTGTTTTTAGGCACTATAGAATTTAAAGCAGCACGGTAGGGATAAAATGATAATTCCCTTCTTGATCGAAATCATTAAATACCGACCCGGTCACATGAGCATTACAAACAGTAAAAGACCGAGCACTTTTATCAGTAACCGACCACTTAGGATCAGCGACCGGGCATTAATCAGATCGGCAGAAGCATTCCCGATCCAAAGAACCATCATGACCGACCTCATGAAGACCGACTACCCGGCGAGACGTGCTCCAGAAGATAAGAAATCATATTCCTACAAGATAAGATATTTAATTATCCTACTTCCATGGGGTAAAATTAATAAGTCAACATCCTAATAGGATAAAGAAAGTAAAGATAGTTTTGATTAGGAATCCTTATGGGAAAAGGGAATTGTTTCAACTAGGAATCCTTGTAGGAAAAGAAAATCATCTTAGACTGGGAATTCTTGTACAAGAAGGAGTCTGATTTCACACCATTATAAATAGGAGGGTAGAGTATGCATAATAAACATCAGAATCAAGATCATCAAGATCATTGTAATCACACTTGTAAACCCAAGAGATATCGGAGAAGCATATCTCAGCAATAAAAGTATCATCCAGTTTGTGTCCGTGGACGTAGGTCGGATCCAAATCCACCGAACCACGTTAAATCTTCTTGTCGATTGGTGCATTATCCATCTTTTGCTAAATTTGCTTTTGGTTTCCCCCATAACCAAACAAATTCACTATTGAATGAGGATTACCTTGGGAGTAATATCTCCATATTGCCCTGAGTCCAAAATCAACCGTCAACAGTTGGCGCCGTCTGTGGGGAACTCAACGAAAAGTAATTCGCGTAGTAAGACAATGGCAGAAGGCGGGCATCACCAGTCGTCAGGGAGTTCAACTACGGATTGGATGGAGAACATGGAAGAAAACATGAGGAGGTAGGGAGGAAAATCAAGCCCTGTTAAAATCCATGATGGACAATAAGAACATATTCCAGGAAAGAGCTCTGAACCGTCGAAGAGCTGAGTTCGACAAGCACAAAAGTGGAGTCCAAGCTCTCGTGGAAAATAATATAGACAAATCGAAACGAAGAAGAAGAAGAAAGCGAGCTTTTAAAGCGAAAGAAGAAGTATCATCAAGTAACTGATGAAGTATAGGTCAGGGGAAAGCAAGTTAACGTGGCTGGCAGGTGGTGTATTGAAGCGGTGGGGACGTGAACGTGGGCTTGTGTCCTTACGTTGGTTTGAATATGTCGAGCGTGAGAAGGGACAGGTGTACGTTGATCAATTGAGGGACTACGTGTACACTGCTTAAGTGTTGAAGGTGTATGTGGCGTTGTGGGAGAGTGGTTTTATGCGCTGAAGGACTGGTGAACGTGAGGCTAGTTCAGGTGCGTGGAAGGAAGGTGGGCGTGAGTGCAAGGTGTCGTGAAGCTTGCTAGTGGAAGCTATGTGGCTTGCGTTTGAAGCGGCAAGGTGTGTTAGTGGGGTAGGCGTGAATTGGCATGAAGAGGCAACGTGTGGCTTATGAATTTGTGAGGCTGAAGGTTCGTGAGCGGGTTTGTGAGCCAAGGGGCAGCGTGGGCAATAACGTGAAGAGGCAAGTGTCGGGGAATGTTATCAAGCAGCTCCAGCAGTCAACCAGAGCCAGGATCCGGGTCAAAAAGCCCCGACCGAGATGCCTGACGGCGTCGTGACGGTGGTCGAGCCTCGGATTACTGATATAACGATGGAAATTTCTGTTGAAAAGAAAAGCAGTGTTGGTGTAAATAACGGTGCTAACGGTAACGTTGTAGGTAAAATTGAAGTGTTGAAAGCGCATGATGGGTTAACTAGAGTTTTCGAGAGGATAGCGCAGGTGGCATCGGAGACTGAGGGGGTCCAAATGGGGGTGGTGTCTTGTAGGTTGTTGGCCGAGACAAAGCAGGTCGGTTCAGTAATTGGAAATGGGGAAAATAAGAAAACAGTATGGATATACTCGATGCGAGGGAATGATCTGAGATCAGGAAAGACACTAAACCCGTGACACACCAATCACAAGTGCTATCATAAAAATCCCGGGCAGAAGTGATCCGACCCTACTCGATTCATTTTTGAGGATCAGGACTACGTCAAAGGATGAAGTGTATGAGGGAGCGCGTGAACCCTTCGTGGTAGGATCAAACTCCCGAAGCCGGAGCGTAACTACCCCATGACTTGCATCTGTCAAGGCTTGGGGCTGGATTTGTTCCGCCGAGGCCTCTGTATGCCACCGGCTTGGGGCTGGATTCGTTCCGCCAAGGCATCTTGGTTAATCGGCTCGGGTCTGCTCTTGTACCGCCGAGACCGATGTTTCTTTCCGGCTCGGGTCTGCTCTTGTACCGCCGAGACCGATGTTTCTTTCCGGCTTGGGTCTGCTCTCGTACCGCCGAGACCGATGTTTTCTTTCGGCTCGGGGCTGGATTTCGTTCTGCCGAGGCCACTCGGTTATTCGGCTCGGGGCTGGATTTCGTTCCGCCGAGGCCACTTGATGTAATGGATCCGTGAGAAAGCATAGCACGGAGAGAGACGATGCCCCCGTGACGATTGCTTGCTCCAGTGACACCGGACCTAAGGAGGAATATACCCTTAGTATCCCGGACACTCTTTGATCCATTCATCATTTGGATCCAAGAGAGGCGCAGCACGGGGAGGCGTTGCGCCCCCGTGGCGTGTGCCTGCTCCAGCGTGGTAAGGAGGATCCCTCGTGCAATACGCAGACTCCACAGTGACCTGACGTACAGAGGATGTGCCCTTACCATTCAAACGCTCACCTGATCCAAATCCTAATTCGCCAGGACGCTGAATTGAAAGGTTCAGAATTATATTTTGGAGGCCTCGGGCAGGACGCTATTTCGGGGCATCCGTGCTGTTATTTACACTTTAAATGTTTTGATTTGGGACAAGTGCTAAGTCACCCCCACATTTTGATTTTATTTGTCATAAATTTGTTTTCATTTTTCACTGGTCTGGCTAGGGGACGCCCGTGCCAGATTCGGTAGGGCTTCAAAGGTTGATTCATATCCCTTCTGAATAAGTCCCAATGAGTATTCGGTTCGGGGCTGGATTCGTTCCGCCGAGGCCACTTGGTATATCGGCTTGGGGCTGGAATCGTTCCGCCAAGGCCTCTTGGTTAATCGGCTCGGGTCTGCTCTTGTACCGTCGAGACCGATATTTCTTTCCGACTCGGGTCTGCTCTTGTACCGCCGAGACCGATGTCTATTTCCGGCTCAGGTCTGCTCTTGTACTGCCGAGGTCGATGTTTGTTTCAGCTCGGGGTCGGGTTACGTCCCACCGAGTCAGCTTCTTTGGACTGGGGATGTAACATTCCCCCAGAGCCAAGTCTTTCTTCCAGCTCAGGGTCGGGATACGTCCCACCGAGAGACTTATCATCGGCATGGGATCAGAGCATCTCCCCCATGGTCGGCCTTCTATTGGTCTGGAGAGGTGACATTCCCCCAGAGCCAAATGTCCTTCTCAGCTCGGGCCGGGTTACGTCCCACCGAGTCGATCGTCATCAGCATAAAGGCAAAGCATTTTCTCCACGGGTAGATATCGGGATCCTCGTTGACTGAGCACATGAAGGTGGCAGGAAGGACCAGATTTGCAGCCAAAACATTTTTCTCTGCGGCTCCCGGAGTGACCACCGACGGATTCATCGGCACACCATCTTTTTTTTATAGTTTCCGGCATCAACTCGCAAACTCGTTGTTACCGAGAACTATGGGATAGATGTTGATGGTGTTTTTAGGCACTATAGAATTTAAAGCAGCACGGTAGGGACAAAATGGTAATTCCCTTCTTGATCGAAATCATTAAATACCGACCCGGTCACATGAGCATTACAAACAGTAAAAGACCGAGCACTTTTATCAGTAACCGACCACTTAGGATCAGCGACCGGACATTAATCAGATCGGCAGAAGCATTCCCGATCCAAAGAACCATCATGACCGACCTCATGAAAACCGACTACCCGGCGAGACGTGCTCCAGAAGATAAGAAATCATATTCCTACAAGATAAGATATTTAATTATCCTACTTCCATGGGGTAAAATTAATAAGTCAACATCCTAATAGGATAAAAAAGTAAAGATAGTTTTGATTAGGAATCCTTATGGGAAAAGGGAATTGTTTCAACTAGGAATCCTTGTAGGAAAAGAAAATCATCTTAGACTGGGAATTCTTGTACAAGAAGGAGTCTGATTTCTTCACCATTATAAATATGAGGGTAGAGTATGCATAATGAACATCAGAATCAAGATCATCAAGATCATTGTAATCACACTTGTAAACCCAAGAGATATCGGAGAAGCATATCTCAGCAATAAAAGTATCATCCATTTGTTTGTGGTGTGACGTAGGTCGGATCCAAATCCACCGAACCACGTTAAATCTTCTTGTCGATTGGTGCATTATCCATCTTTTGCTAAATTTGCTTTTGGTTTCCCCCATAACCAAACAAATTCACTATTGAAGGAGGATTCTCGGGAGTAATATCTCCATATTGCCCTGAGTCCAAAATCCGCCGTCAACAAATTTGAAATCTAAAAATACATTCATTCTCTCTCTTATTTTATTTTATTTTATTTATTATTTTTAATTTGTAAGCAACTGTATTGGATAAAAAAAGCAAAGTAGGATGACAGCATCGTACCTCCTCAAAGCCGAAAATTATATTATGTGCCGGGTGTATATATCATCTCTCACACAGCAGGTGGGTCCCACAACTGTGCAGGGCCCGCCTGCTGTGAGAGAGATGGCATATACACCCGACACATGATATACCACCCCCTCAAAGCTCGAACCGGCCATTTGGAAGTGTCAACATTGAATAACATATTATCGTGGCCAGTAAATTAAAAACCTCTTTGGTACCTTAAAACTGTAGAAGAATTTCTAAAGCATCCTAATCATCAAGCACAAATGAGTGAACCCAATAAATAAAGCAATCATCCTTGGTAGGACTATGTGAAGAAATATATAAAGCTAGCCCATCGAGACGGAGAAATTGGTGAGGAGAAGAAGTTAACTGCTGCAAGATCACAGAGATTAAAAATGTTGAAATTATTGAAGATATATATGCTTAGTATATTTTGTAGATTTTGCTATGCAGGATACAACACAATCTCCAAGATTTCACTTGACAAAGGCATGAGTCGTTATGTTCTTGTGGTTTATGCTTATGCTTTTGGCACTTTGGCTACTGCTGTTCTCGCAATTCTCTTTGAGAGGTTCCTCTACTCACCCCCCACCTCTTCATTAATTAATTCTTCAATAATTAACCCTTTGTTTCTTATTCATCACTCTTATTGTAGGAGCAACAAAAGCAAAATCACCAAATCCGTCTTGCTAAACATATTCTTCCTCGGTCTATTAGGGTAAGTAAATTATATTATAATCTCTATCTATCACCCACAAAATCTACGATGTAATATGTTTTGAGATTAAATTCCGTTTATATTAGTTGTTGAAATTTGTCGATCTAATTCAATTAAAAAAAAGACACTTTAAAAATTATCTAATATTTATATTTTAAGTTTATTCATTGAATTGTGATATATTTTCAACGATCTATTGTATTTTAGAATAGTGTCAAGGACACTATTCTTTGCAGGCTTGGAATTCACATCGGCAACTTTTGCATCAGCCATGGCCAATACTATTCCATCATTACCTTTATTTTGGCAATTTTCTTCAGGTATTCTATGTGTAATAAATAAACAAAACTGAAGTAATTTTTGTTGGCACTCTACTAATTAATTTTTTTTTTCAAAAAAAAATATTAATAGAATGGAGAAATTAGACATTAATAAACGTAGTGCACAAGCAAAGATTGCAGGGACTCTCGTTGCCCTAGGTGGTGCAATCCTTTCGACTTTGTACAAGGGTATTGTAGTAATTTCACCAAATTACCGGCGTGTAAAGCGGACAGCTGGCATTTCAAAAGTGTTTTTAGATGGAAAATGGATTAAAGGCTCTCTCATGCTGTTCATTTCATTCATTTCCGCAGCAGCATTGGTTATTTTACAGGTGAAGAACTATTTTTAAATGGTGTGTATATTTTAATTTTAAAATTTTTAATTTAAAACCAGTTTTTAAATATAGGTTATTGATTTAATATAATCTAATGGTGGATGAATTTACATCATTAAATATTTGTTTAATTTTAAATATCTTCCATTAAATTAACTTTGATTAATGATTTAGATTTAAATAAAAATATCCACCTTTTTCTAAAATACCAACTTTTTCTTTGTTAAATAAACCTCTTCTCTTTCAAAAAAACAAATAAACAAACAAACCTTTTCAATGGAAGATACAAAATTTATTTGTTAATATAAATTATATAAATTAAAGCTACAATGATATAAGGAGAAATTTTATATATAATGGAATGAAGAATAATATATCATGATGTAAAAGTTTATAATGTAATGTTCTAAAATATGCATGGTTGATAAATAAAAAAATAATAGAATGAAATATATTTATATGAAATTTAAAGGCAATTAATTTATAACTTATTGAACAATCCACTCCTAATACTACCCATGGTAGCAATCATCCTGGAGCACCAACGATTTTTATTTTGCCATAAATAAAAACCACTAAAAGAAGAATCTAAGAGAAAACTATCCCAAAGATCTTCAAAAGTCCCAATGACAAGGTTTACGAGTTAGAAATAAGCAGAGATCTAAAGTCCAAATAAATAAATTATAATTTAAAAAATAATTAATTCACATTTGTTTTGATTCTTGCATTTTTGCAGACATGGACAATAAAGAAGTATCCAGCACCAATAACTCTTACATCATTCAGTTGCTTGTCAGGAACCTTAATTGCAGCAATAATTACAGCAATTATTGATCACGAAGCTTCTTCCTGGAGATTGTCCTGGAACATTACCCTTCTTGCTCCTATTTACTGTGTATGCCTTTTTTTTTTTGGCACGATAATAGCATAGCAAAAACATTAATTAATAGGATAAAATTTGATTTGGACGAAAAATGATAAATACTCTTCATCTAATTTTGTTTTTTTTTTATTTTTTTGTTATTATTTTGTGTTGGGCAGGGAGTTGTAATATTGGAATAACAATGTATGCTCAAACATTGGTAATAAGAGAAAAGGGTCCAGTGTTCATGACAGCGTTTGCACCTTTATCAACAGTAATTGTGGCTATCATGGGACTTCTTACTTTGGGGGAACAACTTCACCTGGGAGAGTATGTCTTTCATTTCATTTACCATATATATATATATGATCCACAAAATTCAAAATTAATTAATTACCCAATTCAAAAATTGAATTATATTTATAGCTGCTAATTATTCTCTCTCTCTCTTTTTCCCCAGAATTCTTGGTTCGGTATTGATAATTATGGGTTTATATTTAACTTTGTGGGCAAAGGAATACGAGAATAGAAGGAAAAGCATGGAGATTATAGAATGTGAAAAAGGCGAAGAGATCAATCCCCAGAAGTGAGATTTTGATAATTCTGTCCAAATTAATACAACATTCTACCACCAAAACTCATTTTAAGTTCTTGAGTTTCTTGATTAAATAAAAGTGTTTCAAGAAGAGGCAAAATGTTAACTGCTGGAAACAAAATTCAATTATTCCTAGGACTTGCAATGTGCAAGCACATAGTTTGGCGAAAATGGCTTGTAATTTTTCGGTGGCTGGATTTTGGAGAGATGATTCCCTAACTCCGGTTATTTGTATTTAGGGTTTCTTTAATATATTTAGTGTTTCTTTTTCCAAAAAAAAATACACAGAAGCGTATATTTTATTCAGTTGGTGTATGTTTAAAATTTATTGTAATTATTTTTAAAAATTTATATTATAATATATAATACAACAACTATAATATTTATTTTAAAATATTTTTATTAGTCAACAAGAATTCATATAAAAAATGATAAATAATAGTTTTATTTTCAATTCATGCTTTGGATAGTATACATTGGGTGGTGGATAAGTAATGATATAATTGAGATATCGGTGTTAGTGATATTATAAAACAAATTTAGAGTTTTATTAGTGAAATTATGAGACAAATTGAGAGTTTTTTTTTTTTTTATAAATTGTAGTTTTTTAAGTGAAGAACTTAAAAAATTTAAATTTAAATTTAGATTATATTTACATAAGTTTTTTTTTTTTTTTTTTTTTAAAAAGAAACATAATTAAGAAAAACAATGAAAAAATCATTTTCTTCTATTATACTATTATTTAGTATGGGTGATCGATTTTATGAAATTAATAAACTAAATAAATTTTATATAATTATTCTTTGATATCATAAAAAATTAGAACTTCTTAAAATTAGTTAGATTATTGATATATTTTTAAAATTTAATGGAAGTATATTCTTAAAAATGAAAGAAATTAAAATTAATTATAAAATTATATTTTCAAATTTTTCAAAACCCAACCGCAACACGTGCCCGGATTAATCTTAAAATAGCTACCCCACTGACATGAGATATAAAGTGTGGACATGAATTAGTGCATCCAGAAAACTTTTATGGTCGTATTCCTACCGAGCCGTTCAGTGGGAAGAAAACGAGAATATATACTTTCAATACCACCTCCTATCTTCAACCCAAATGCTGTACCCGGGAAAAATCAATAATTGTAGCAGGGGCAGCTTAATTTTTTTGAGGTTTTTAACAAAAAAATCTATGAATGAGAATTTATTAATTTATTTTTCTAACTAATTGCATTATATGCATATTTCTTTGTAGATATTTTTACTTTATATTTAACATAAGTATGTATAGCAAATAGAGAGAGTAGTCACACATCGAAAAAGCATATAAGAAATAAAAGGTTATAAGTGTCTAATACACATTTATATTAAATTGGAATAGCAAGGCTTGAATGTGTGTGCGTGGTAGGCATAACATTAGAATTAATTAATATATTTAATATATATTAATTAATCAAATATGGGCATTGGGACTCTTTAGTTAGAGTAAAGATATCTAAAACACTCAGTGAAGTATGAATTACATTATACAAAATATCTACCAGTTTTGGAAGGATATAGTGACGCCAATTGAATTTCGAATGATACGGAAAAAGCAAAAAGTGGATATGTGTTTACACTTGGAGGGGCTGTAGTAGCTTGGAAATCACAAAAACAAACGTATATAGCACGTTCAACAATGGAATCAGAATTCATAACCTTGGATAAAGCTGCTGAAGAAGCGGAATGGTTAAAGAATTTCTTGAAAGATATTCCAATGTGGCCTCAACATGTGATGGCCATATGTGTGCATTGTGACTGCATGGCTGCTATTGGGAGAGCAAAAAACCATATATATAATGGGAAGTCAAGGCACATAAGACGTACACATAACACTATAAAAAAAAACATGCTCTCGACTGACATTATTTCCATTGATTTTGTAAAATCAAAGAATAATATTGCAGATCAATTAATAAAGTGTATACCAAATAAGCAAGTGTTATATTTATCGAGAGGAGTGGGCTTAAAGCCAACACAATGAAAAGTAGCCTAGCGGAAACCCAACCTAGCAATTTGGTAATTCAAAGTTTAGGTTCAATATGGAAAATTAGTTGGGTCAAACTCAAGTTATAGACCATAACAAATTGCTCATTCCTATGATAAAAACATGTTATGATACCTATGATGATAAGGATGAATGACTGATCATTCTTAATGATACACTATTACTTATAATCATTATGTCACCTATATAAGAGTACGTTTTGGTGGTATTTCCTATTATTCTATATAAAAGGAATAAAAAGAACAGAGGAAATACACAAAAAAGATAGAATTTTCCATATACCAACAGTTCTGATCTTTAGAGAAAACACTTAGTACATTCGCTAGTGATCAAAACTTTAGTGTAGAAATTTCGGTCTTCAGATTATTGAATCCTGGTGGTAGATGTATAACGAACTACAAACATAAGAGTAGATGTGAATTTCTGCTATAGGACATAGCCTCTGTGCTAGCCTCAATCTATACAAGTCAGTGTGTTTATTGTTTTGTATTACTTGCATTGTAAGTCTCAAGTTTCTGTTTTTTGTTTTGTAAGTTTCAATTTCTGTTTGTTTGATTGATAAGTTTCAAAATATATACAATACATATTTATTGCATTCTAAGATTGTTCTCCAACAATCTATAGCTGAAATTATGGAACAATCTGGAATGTTGTGAAGCTTCATGTTGAGAAACCTGACAAGTTCAAAGGATTGGATTTTAAACAATGACAATGAAAACTTAAATATTTTAGACAATTATGACCCATAGCGTCACTGTTGTAAAAGACATTGTGTTTTTGTACAAAATTAACTATGTAGTAATGAAATTGCCTTTTATCATTTCGTAATTTATTTACTTTGATATATAAATGGTAAAAGTCCATATTATTAGTTCCGGATTGAGATGATATGAGACAGTATCAATCCATAAATGTTTAATCATTAAATATCCCTAGTCATAGTATTATCGAGACTGGACATCGATAATGCGGAATAGACTAGTATTGCACTTGTGCGCGTTGTGAGGGCATAACGGCATAGTTCTCATATGTTTAAGTATATGATACTAATGCAAGTGCGATATGAGGTTGTGTTTTACCGATGGTACGGAAAACAGTTTCGCTCTGGATAGACCCCGCAGAATCTCATTGGTAGTATGTATATGTGTCTATGGGAGTCCGCGTCAGGGTAGGTGTATTTGGTCTTAACCTAAGACTTGCATCGCTAGTACTTACGACAATCGGTAAACTTTGGTTTTGGTCGTACAGGGCATTAACAGGTTCTGTGTATGCCTCTATTGGGTTTATCGAGAATCGTAGTGTATTAGATGTGATGTCAAGACGGAAGTATCACTTCAGACATATGGAGATGATGATCACGTAAGGATTCATAACTAGTTCTCTATTGTGTTGCAACCATCGGGATAATATGACAAGGTCATGATTGTCCGATTCAAAGAGACTAGTTGCTTGATATCCGATATTTGCTTCGTACGGGGCATACACTATTCCAGGCCCAGGCCTAGCATGTGACATCAGATACTGGATCACAATACGAGATACTACGTATTCTACGCCTGACATAGATTATATATTCCAGTAAGAATATTTCTAGAGAATTGGGTAGGCACGATGCTTTGCTAGAAGCCAACCATGTCTTGTAAATCGGTAAGCACGTGGTACGAGGTACTCATTTTATCGGATAGTCCGATAACCAGATTTACTGCCAACATATCCAGAGAGCTCTTGGGTCGCTTCCCAAAGATTCACCGATGACAGTTGACTTAAATTAGAATTAATCTGGGATTAATTTAGAGAGAGAAAATTAATCTGGGATTAATTGGGGCTTTATTTAATCTGGGATTAAATGTGTTTAGTAGAGAGAGAACGCGATTAATTTGGAATTAATCGGTAAAATAAATTTAATAGTTAAATTTGATTTTTCTATTTAATTTATTCGAATGGGCTAAAATTAATATATCGGATATATTAATATGAATTGGATTTCATTACGAAATTAAAGTCGGACTTTAATACGAACGAACGAATTAATTTAGAATTAGTTCGTAAACGACGTTCGTAATATATTTGCGAGGCATCGTTATTTAATTAAATTAGATTTAATTATTTAGCGACGAAAGTTCGTTTAATCGGATTAAACGGAATCGAGCCGCGGTAAATGTTCGTAGAGATATTTGAATTTTGAATTCAAATAGTGGGGCCCACTTCACATGTGTGGTAGGTGGTGGTAGTTGGTATTTATGCCAAGCCACCAACCACCCAACCACCTTATAATGGTTTTGGTAAAACCATTTACCCAACTACCAAGTTTTGGTGAAAAGGGTAAAAGGGTTTACCAAAAGCAAATCTCTTCACATCATTTACAGATGTTGGAAAATAGAAACCCTATAGAAGTCTCCTTGGGCGTGAACTTCATCCATTTGCTCTCTTTGATTTTGTTCTTCAAATCAAAAGATAGCACTTAAGCAAGTCAACAAAGGTGATAGGGAAACATCTTCAAGAATTGGAACCAACATTCTACTTGGATCTTGGAGATCATCTTCACAAATTTTTTAAAAGCTCAAATCCGTTCGTTTTAAGTATTCTACAACTTATAATGTTTTTATTCAATGTTTTTCATGCTTATTAGATCCTTGGCATGTTCTAGAAACAGAATTCCACTAAAGAAGAGTGATCAATCTCCATATAAAAAAATGGAAGAAAAGGCCACCGGCATACAAAATCTTGAAAGTGTGGGAATGCCTAGCAATGGTTCAAGTTCCCCTGTCAAAAAGAGTTAAACTTAGACCTAAAACTATTGATTGTGTGATTATTGGATATGCTAAAAATAATATAGCATACTAGTTTCTAGTAATTAAATCTGAAATTTTGGATATCCAAGTAAATACCATTATTTAGTCTAATAATGCTGAATGGTTTGAGCATGTATTTCCTTAAAAGGATAAACTTGATAAAAATAAATGTAAAGTGCTTGAATTTAGTCCAGATAACGGGGTTGATGTTGCCTTTTCATATGGTGTTCAAGACAAGATTTTGAAACCAAATAAATCAACATCAACTCTCTAAGAATGGAAATATTTAGATCTTAGAAGAGGAAAAATAATCAAGGTAGCAAAAGATTATGGACCTGATTTTTTAACCTTTCTCACTAAAGCTGAACCTCAAACATATCAAGAGGTCATGACTTCGTCTGAATCAATTTATTGGAAAGAAGTGATAAATAGCGAAGTAGAATCCATTCTACAAAACCATACATGGGAGTTAGTAGACTTGCCATTTGGTTGCAAACTGATTGGTTACAAATGGATTTTCAAAAAGAAATTGAAACTTGATGGTGCAATTGATAAATACAAAGCTCGTTTGGTAGCTAAAGGATATCGTCAAAAATAAATACTTGATTTCTTTGACACATACTCATCAATAACCAGAATAACATCTATAAGGATATTAATTACGATTGTAGTGATTTATATCATACAATATTATCACATGGATTTTGGATCAATGAATGTGTTAAGTGCGTCTACATCAAGAAAATGAATTTTGATTCATATGTCATTGTATGTGTGTATGTTGATTATATACTCATCATGAGACTAAATTTAAGTGTCATAAATTCCACGAATAAAATATTGAATTCAATTTTTGATATGAAAGACATGGGAAAATTTGATGTTATCTAAAGAATTCGAATTCAAAGAAATAGTGATGGCTATATTCTCAGCCAATCACACTTTGTGAAAATAATTCTTCAAAAATTTGGACATTTTTATAGTAGTACATCTAAAACTCCTTTTCATCCTAAGAGTACATTAAGAAAAATATTGGGGATAGTGTGTCACAACTAGAATATTCTTATATAATTGGCACACTATAATACATCACAAATTGTACTAGACCGGGCATTGCCTACTCTATAAATAGATTGATAAGATATACTAGTAATCATTCAAAGGATCATTGGAATGCTTTAGTTAGAGTATTAAGATATCTAAAACATTCAGTGAAGTTTGGATTACATTATACTAAATATCCACCTATTTTGGAAGGATATAGTGACACCAATTGGATTTCAAATTATACGGAAAAAGTAACAAGTGGATATGTGTTTACACTTTGAGGGGCTACAGTATCTTCGAAATCATAAAAACAAACATGTATAGCACGTTCAACAATGGAATCGAAATTCATAGCCTTGGATAAATCTACTAAAGAAGCGAAATGGCTAAATAATTTCTTGGAAGATATTCAAATGTGGCCTAAACCTGTAATGGCCATATGTGTGCATTGTGACTGCATGAGTGCTATTGGGAGAACAAAGTGTTAGACTTGGTGCTTAGAGTGCTAATCTGAATCGTATTTATGTACTATTCATAAATACGAGTAATTATATTTTCCATAATATTACTAATTGAACGGTAGCACCTTTGTCTTTATACGCTTATTCGATCTAATTGTGATTAGATATTTGATTACGATTAGATCGAAACTGAATCTGGTTCAGTGATACGTGTATATTAGACAAATACCCTAGGATTTACAATATAGTGCGCAGTTATAACGTAGTTTGTAAATGACATTGGGAAGCGTGCTATAAGATATATATCCTTAAATAAAGTTCCTGGTCAAGATTTACTAACATGGGCCGGTTAGTAAAATCCACTAAGACCAGTACATGTCGTATATCATGACTTGGTCCGATGGTTTATCCCAATGAACCATGAGTCTCGGGAGACTCGTATAAACATGTAGGTGTTTATTTGGTAAGACACTGAATGAATCACTGAAGATTTCCTGATAGATGGTACACCAACGTCAGTAGGAATATTCACGAGTTGAGCGAGCATAGTGGTCTTTTGACTTGAGATACCACAGTGGGATATATGAGTTATCCTTCACACTTTGATGGCAGTCATGTCACCGATCTATTCATGATCAGACCTCCGCCTATTCGTTGGGTGTGGACTGATGCTCATGATATCCAGTGGGTATCAAGATAGGATCCGTCAGTCCTGTGTACAGGGCATATGTATCCTCACGTGTTTATGATCTAGTAAATCCATGGCCGTGGTATAACTTCAGAAATCAGTTTCGAGTGTTGTTTAGAGATCATAAATTGAAAGTCGATTTTATTATACCGAACGAATTTGATGTTCTGATCTATATCCCAAGTATAATACGGATAGCCTGTGACGGAGAGATTATATGTATGCTATGACCTCAGCTTGCATAGTTTAGCGAGATTATCAGTGGTCGTCATAATCCATGAGTGGGTGGATTATGGACATGAAATTGGATTTCATGACAGATAAACCTAAACTTAGAGAGTCCCAAAATATGAAGTGTACTCGTTGAGCACTTGGACAACTCGATATGAATAATACGGATTATTCATAATACTTCATCAGAATATTTGAGTTAATTCCGATCGTTTAATTTGTTAAATGATAAAGCATGTATTAGGGGACTTTATCCGATAATAATTATTGTGTATTTATATTTGATACATAATATGATTAGATACACATTAATTATTCATCAAATGTGATTTTGACACATGTCGTATATATATGTATTTATTATTTATTGTAAATAAAATACATATATAATAATAATTACATTAATTAATTATTAAATATTTAAATTATTAATTAATAAAATTTTCCATAAATGTTATGGAAGTTGTTTAATTATTATTGAAACATTTGGTTTGCTTTAATTATACTTTATATATGTTCCAATTTGATTGGATTAGATAAAGTATGTTTGATTTTAATTTAATTAAAAATAATAAAATAATAAAATTGCCTTTGGATTAGTCAAAGTCGGTTATGGCTTTTTAAAAAAGAAAAAGTTACTTTCTTCTTCACTTTTTGATGTCTATTGCCGTGAGCTCCATGGGAAAAAATTGGGTTTCAACTTTGCTTTGAAAATCCATGAAGAATTTGAAGAAAAATCAAGGAAAAAGCTTAGGATTCAAGGAATTAAAGGTAATTCTTTATACCCAAGCTTAGTAGATTTGATTTCTTGTTCCTTGATGATCTAGAGGGATTCTAGGGTTCTTCAAATATGAAAATTTTGGGGCTTTTGGCTTTGGTAGTTGAATTGGAAGTGGTTGAGAATGTGAAGTGAAATTGGTGAATATTATTGTAATATTAGGCCAATTTATTCATTTGATGAATTTTTACCATTCTAGAGTTTTTGATCCACTCTAAGATAGTCTAGAATTATTCTAGAGTATTTCATATGTGGTGAGACTTCTTTGGTGTTAGATTAATTTGATTAATCTTGGAAATTGGATTTAAAGCATGTTTATTTGTAATTTTTGGTATGCAGATCAGAATCTACCAAACTGGAAATTCTGGGATGTTTTTGATGTCTTGTGAATGTAATGGATGTGTTTTGGGAGTTGGCATAATTTCTGGAAAGTGTTTTCGATTTGAAATAAGCGAAAACGGCCAAATGACGTTACCGGGTGGATTTTGAGCCACCGAGCGACGACTATCCAAACAATGAATCGGTCACTGTTTGAGTAGCCCATGAACTGTCCCGATACTATTGGAGTTGACTTGGGAAGTTTTCATAAGTTTCGGGTAGTCGGTTCGGTCAAAAATATATTTTAGGCCATTTTATAGAAAATTAGTTTTCGTAAAAGATTCACGAAGTTTTAACTATGTTTTTGTTAATATTTGATATTAAATAAATAGGTTTAGGTGAAATATGAATAAATTATTCATATTAGATATTGAATAATTTATTCAGCATTTTAAAAAAGTTTTAAAATACGATCTCGCCGACCCGCGCTTCCGCTTCGCCCATCGCCCAAAAACCCAAACAAAAATGGTATCAGAGCGGGTCTGATGCTTCATCCATTACATTATTCATGCTTGATATATGATATTTAATCCAATTTTAATGTTCCACATATTTATAATCTGTATATGTTTCTTGACTTTTCGGTTCGACGCTAATGGAAATGTAATGAAATTTAATAGTTAAATTGAATTATATTTCCTAAGGTTAAATTGAAATGTTTAAAAAAAAATTTAGATTAAAATTCTGCATTGGATGTAGAGTGTACCTTCCTTAGGAAAATCCCCATTTAAAATATGGATGTAAAGAAACGTGTCTTAGATATATATTTCTTGGCCCGTCTTGTTAGTACAGTTTATGGGTATTTTTCTATAAGTGCAGCCGAGATCGTGCCAAAGCTGTGAGGGTGTAGTTATAGGATTATTATCCATACCGGTTGTATATTGATACTGGATAAATTCAAGTGAAAGTGGAAATCCTGAATATGCCAAAGCTGTCAGGACTACACTAGTAGCTTGAGTTTTTCATTGACAAGTGTAGCCTTGATACGCCTCCTTGTGCACGTGCCAAAACTGTCACAATGAGAAACAGTCAGGATCAAAACCAGGAGTCACTGGTGAGTGATTGACAAAGGGTTGTCTACCTAATGAATATATGTATGTGAGATCGTGCCAAAGCTGTAAGTCGATATAAATTCATGGGATCCTATTCTCACTATGGAATTCGATTTAATTATTGAATTCTTGTTGTCCGTTGGGGATTATGGCATTACGTAAAGTAGTGAGGGACACTGCTGGGTTTAAAATCCAATACTTAAATAGTGCGTAATATGATATGGAATTTACAGCTTTCGTTTTCCTTTATTCTATACTGTTTATGTATTTATGCTTCTAATCCACTGCATGGTATATTACTTGAATATATAGGTTTTCTGACTTAAATTATGGTTGTGTAGTTCTAGAATAGGTTCTAAAAAGACAGTAGACTTAGATATTGTTAGATTAGTTAAACCATCGGGAATTGTTGTTCCGATTTCTTGTAAATCGAGATGGTTTGTGACTTAATTTCTAAATCATGATTAGGTACTCTAAATAGATATCTACTTTAGGATATTAGTCTAGTTAGAACTGTTTCTTATGTAGTAAGAATTGACACGAATCATTTCATGTCTTGAGATTCTTGACTGGCATTAAGAAAATCCATTTAGCATTTGTTTCTCTTATAATGACGTTTCTTAGCTTTAATGACTTTTAAAAGTCACGTGTCTGACACAGTTTGCTAATCAATTATTTACAATTGTTGTGAATAATTGAACGTAAATTATAAAGTTAAAGAAAGGAGATGTGTATAGTTGTGCATAAAGAATATCGATTCTCACAATACGACAACTATAGGTATTGGATACCGGATCTTCTGTCTAGTTATTTAAAATAATATTCAATAACTGTTTTGATATTTGATATTAGAACTTGTGACTATTGGATAGTTGCTTGTTCTGTATAAACAGTTGTTACATATTTTAAAGCGACTAGTAGTGTCATTAATGAAAGATAAGCATTAAGAAAATATTCGGTAGAATAAATAACTTAGAACAGTGCTTTATGAAATTTTATCATAAAAACATCAGATGTTTGTTCCGTATGGTAAAGGATGGTCTGATATGAGATCACATCACATATCCTTATCCATTTAATAAATAGTGTATTCAGGTTGTGATTAAATCTCATTTAATCGATGATTTCATTGGACCACAGATTTATTAAGCTAATACAATGGATGTAGGTAGTTTAATGAATTAGAAATTGCCTTGTAGAGTTTTCTTTGCTCCGTAACTCAGTTAATGAATTGTCATGACTTAGTTACGTGTTTCCACTAGAGAACATGTTGAACGCCTTGAATTGTTCAAGAACTGTCAATATGTTACTATTGAAACCCGAATAGAATATTTTGAATAGTTCAAAGATATTTTATCTGTAGTGTTGAAAACTTTGTCTTTAAAAAATTCATTGTGCGTCTTTGAGTTGTTCGAAGATGTTTGATTTGATCAGTAGAGAACATGAATTTAAGGCATTAGTTCTGTAGTTATTTAAATGAATATGATTCTTACTCAATATTAAACTTCCATGATTCCATTTTGATGGAATTGGTCAGTGGGAGTAATCGAATCTTATATGATTTGATTCATTGTTATTGAGTCTTATCGAATTGATTTTTAATACTCTTGGGGTTATGCTTCTATAACACTAATTCATCTCTTTAATTAAGGTCTCATTCGTTCCCACAGTTACAAAAATGATATGTATAATAGAAAATTCGAATCTTGAAAAGTTTGAGATTTGAGACTTTTTTTGTATAATGGTTATATAATTGAAAGTATTTGTGTCTCGGAGTTACGAATGAAAGATTTATCATTTATTTTATTTAATAGAATATCATATTTTATTTAATGGAATATCTTTTCTATGATCCTGACTAATAAAATTATTTTGTTACTTAATGGTTAACATTGGGTGTTGACAATTGTAGAAAGGACTTGACTTAGTGAAGTCGAATGTGAGAGTGATAAACTGTAATGGAACTACATAATTAATAATATGAAAAGTACCTTAGATATATTCCGTATAAGTTCAATAGGATGTCAGAATCATTTGTGAAGTATTTGATACTTAGTGATTCTGTTATTTCTTATCTAAGAAAATTATCCTATAACTTATAGTGGGAGTGATATTTGATATCAATTCCAGAACATAGCATTAAACCATAGATCTAAGATTGTTCATAGCTTACAACGAGATCAAGTTTTGAACTTGATGAGGCTTTCATTATGAATTGTTTATAAGATGTGAAAATTATTTGCACAGCGAAAGCGAAGTGAGCTTGTAAAGGTTTGACCTTTATAGTACGATAATGGGAAAAGTTATACTTAGTAGTCTATTGTAGATTTTGAGGAATCTTGTCTCTAGTCGCACTGATTGGACAATTAAGGATCTGTTGCTTAATGCAGATATTAAACTGTATTTTTGTGAAAGAATGCAAAGTGGAGTTCTTGAATGGTTTCTTCGATTAAGAGATCCATCATGGTTTCTTTGTTTGAAGAAGTTCATTTGGAATGGCCCTAAAGTTTGTATTCTGCTAAGATCACAGTTTGATATACTAGCTTATGGAGCCTATTGTAGACTCAGATAAGATTTTTGGAAATTCGTGTTCTTTGATTTTCATATCAGTCAGATTGTCTGGTTTTATCGAAATATAAAGGATACGTATTTTCCAGTAGGGTCAGTGGGAGCGTACAAATTTCTTTCTAGTGTTATATATCATTAAGTCTTCTTTTCTCCGTGTAAGCAGTGGGAAGAGTCTCTGTTATTTTTGATATAAAGTTTTATATAAGATATAAAATTAAGAGACTTGCGAGAAATTTCCATTAGTCGCGTATTAGATATGATCTGATAAAGGACACAGTAAGACTATCTGTATTATAGTTAGTATACTGTTTGACAGTTAACGTGTCTTTATATATATATATATATATATATATATATATATATATATTATTCATCTTTCGTAAATGATGATTCCTTTGTCGAAAGATAGATTGATTGGAATGACTAGTCTATCTTATACATCATAGGATGATGGCGTAATGAATGCAATATTATATGCGATTATAGATATCAATTTAATCATAATTGTTACCAGTTATTTTGATATGGTGTAGACCATATGATGGTTCTAGAAATACGTTCTCTCATACATATAGAATTTAGTTAGCAACCATAAGGTTAGATTAGTTTTGATTCTAATTATGACATTAGATGGTCTATGTCATATAAAGTCAGAAAATATGCAATGGGAGTGTCACCATTGATTCTACTAAACTAGTGAAATCAGTTGCAACTTATGAAGTATTGACTTACGAAGTTGTAAAGTGACCCTCTAGATTAGAAGTTTTCATATAAGTGTAGTGCTTGTGGTTGTCTCATAGTATTTGGATTTGATCTCTAAGTACATAGACAACTTAGTAGCTATAGCACAATCCTGATATAACACCTGAGTAATATTGATGTAGAATTTGGATTGTGCAAAATATAAATGATGCTGGTTAGGGAAAACGATTGGGTTTATTGGACAGACTCGATTTGATAAAGCAGACTTACTTGTTGTTGCCTACCTCTTGAGTGCTGGTGAGCTCCTGAAGGCCATGAGTATGCGATACACATTAAGATGTGTATATCATACCATGGATTGGAACTAGAGAAAGTGGGAGAAATTATTAGGGTTGGTGCTCGGAGTGCCAATCCGAATCGTATTTATGTCTGATTCATAAATATGAGCATTTGTATTTTCCATAATATTACTAATTTAATGTTAGAACCCTTGTCTTTATACGCTTATTCGATCGAATTGTGATTAGATATCTGATTACGATTAGATCGAAACTGAATCTGGTTCAGTGATATGTGTATATTAGACAAAGACCCTAGGATTTACAACATAGTGCACAGTTACAACGCAGTTTGTAGTTGACATTGGGAAGCGCTCTATAGGATTTATATCCTTAAATAAATTTCCTGGTCAAGATTTACTAACACTGGTCGGTTAGTAAAATCTGTTGAGACCAGTACATGTCGTATATCGCGACTTGATCCGATAGTTTATCCCAGTGAATCATTAGTATCGGGAGGCTCGTATAGACATGTAGGTATTTATTTGATAAAATACTGAACGACTTACTGAAGGTTTCCTAATAGATGGTACACCAACATCAATAGGAATCTAAACGAGTTGAGCGAGCATAATAGTCCTTTGACTTGAGATACCAAAGTGGGATATATGAGTTATCCTCCACACTTTGATGGCAGTCATGTCACCGATCTATTCATGATCAGACCTCCGCCTATTCGTTGGGTGTGGACTGATGCTCATGATATCCAGTGGGTATCAAGATAGGATCCGTCAGTCATGTGTACAGGGCATAGGTATCCTCATGTGTTTACGATCTAATATATCCATGGCCGTGGTATAACTTCGGAAATCAGTTTCGGGTGTTGTTTAGAGATCATAAATAGAAATTCGACTGTATTATAATGAACGGATTTGACGTTTTGATTTAAATCCGAGGTATAATACGGAAAGCCTGTGACGGAGAGATTATACGTATGCTATGACCGTGACTTGCATAGTTTAGCGAGATTATCTGTGCTTGTCATAATCCATGAATGGGTAGATTATGAACACAAAATTGGATTTCGTTACGGATAAACCTAAACTTAGAGAGTCCCACAATATTAAGTGTACTTGTTGAGAACTTGGGCAACTCGATATGAATAATACAGATTATTCATTATACTTCACCGGATTAAGTGAGTTAATTCAGATCATTTAATCGGTTAAATGATAACACATGTATTATGGGATTTTGTCCGATAATAATTATTGTGTATTTGTATTTGATACATAATACGATTAGATACACATTAATTATTCGTCAAATGAGATTTTGACACATGCCGTATATATATGTATTTTTTTTATTGTAAATAAAATACATATTTAATAATAATTACATTAATTAATTATTCGAATATTTAACTATTAAATATTTAAATTATTAATTAATAAAATTTTCCATAAATGTTATGGAAGTTGTTTAATTATTATTGGAACATTTGGCTTGCTTTAATTATACTTTATATGTGTTCCAATTTGATTGGATTAGATCAAGTATATTTGATTAAAATAAGAAAATAATAAAATTACCCTTGGATTAGTCAAAGTCGGTTATGGCTTTTTAAAAAAGAAAAAGTTTCTTTTTTCTTCAATTTTTGATGACCATTTCCGTGAGCTCCATGGGAAAAATTGGGTTTCAACTTTGCTTTGAAAATCCATGAAGAATTTGAAGAAAAATCAAGGAAAAAGCTTAGGATTCAAGGGAATTAAAGGTAATTCTTTTTACCCAAGCTTAGTAGATTTGATTTCTTGTTCCTTAATGATCTAGAGGGGTTCTAGGGCTCTTCAAATATGAAAATTTTGGGGCTTTTGGCTTTGGTAGTTGAATTGCAAGTGGTTGAGCATGTGTGAAGTGAAATTGGTGAATATTATTATAATATTAGGCCAATTTATTCATTTAATGAATTGTTTCCATTCTAGAGTTGGTGATCCACTATAAGATATACTATAATTTTTCTAGCATATTTCATATGTGGTGGGACTTCTTTGGTGTTAGATTAATTTAATTAATCTTGGAAAATTGGATTTAAAGTATGCTTATTTGTAATTTTTGGTATGCAGATCAGAATCTACCAAACAGGAAATTCTGGGATTTTTTTTATGTCTTATGAATGTAATGGATGTGTTTTGGGAGTTGGCATAATTTTCGGAAAGTGTTTCCGACTTGAAATAAGTGAAAGCGGTCAAAAACGGCGTTACCGAGTGGATTTTGAGCCAACCGGGCGACGGCTGTCCAAACAGTGATTCCATCACTGTTCGGGCAGCCCATGAACTGCCCCAATACTCTTGGAGCTAACCTGAACAGTTTCCATAAGTGTCGGATAGTCGGTT
This sequence comes from Zanthoxylum bungeanum, assembly GCA_019454045.1. Classification (NCBI taxonomy): domain Eukaryota; kingdom Viridiplantae; phylum Streptophyta; class Magnoliopsida; order Sapindales; family Rutaceae; genus Zanthoxylum; species Zanthoxylum bungeanum. Next base: position 155,351 of record SKCR01031855.1, read on the forward strand.
CAGTCAAAAATGTATTTTAGGCCATTTTGCGGAAAATCGATTTTCGTAAAAGTTTCGCGAAGTTTAAACTATGTTTATCTTAATATTTGTTATTAAATAAATAAATTTAGGTGAATCGTGAATAATTTATTCATATTAGATATTGAATAATTTATCGGTATTTTAAAAAAGTTTTAAAATACAATTTTGCCTTACCCGCGCTTCTGATGCTCCCATCGCCTAAAACCCGAGCAAAAAGAGCCATATGTATAATGAGAAGTCAAGACACATAAGAAGTAGACATAACACTATAAAACACATGCTCACGACTAGAATTATTTCCAATGATTTTGTAAAATCGAAGGAGAATATTGCAGATCAATTAACAAATGGTATACCAAAAGAGAAAATGTTATATTTATCAAGGAGAATGGGCTTAAAGCCAACACAATGAGAAGTAGCCTAGCGGAAACCCAACCTAGCAATTTGGTAATTCAAAGTCTAGGTTCAATGTAGAAAATTAGTTGGGTAAAACTCAAGTAATAGAGTATAACAAATTGATCATTCCTATGATAAGAAATGTTATGATACCTATGACAATAAGGATGAATGACTGATCATTCTTAATGACACATGATACTTATAATCATTATGTCACCTATATAGGAGTAATGTGGGGTCGCATTTATGAGAATGAAATGGCTAAATTCTCTAAAACTCCTATGAATTCAGGATTATTCAGGACCAAAATGAACACAACCGTATGAATCAAAAGGTGTTGAAATTCGATATGTGTGATACTTATTGTCTTGATTTACAAAATATGATGAACAATTCAATATATCCTATACACACTGACTCATCGGTAAATCTAATAAGCTCTTACTAAGGAAGGTTCAAATCCAAAAGACACCTCTCCTAATGCATATCATTTTAAGTTTTCTCTCTGAATCATGCTATGTACAGTATTACCATTATTTTCTATATAAATGTGGGGGTATTGTAAGCGTTTGTATAGCAAATAGAGGGAGTAGTCCCACATCGAAAAAGAAAATGAGAAATGAAAGGTTTATAAGTGTATAATACATATTAATATTAAATTGGAATAGCAAGACTTGGGCTTGGGCTTGGGCTTGGATGTTTATGGTTGGTAGGCATGGCAATAGAATTAATTAATATATTCAATATATATTAATTAATCAAAGAGGTGCCTTATGACTCTTGGGCTCTTGTGATGTATTAAATGATTTGTTTAATAAAATATTTTTAATTTTGATTTTCATTTTTTAAATATAAAGATTTTTGTCTGATCAACACACCTCTTTCAGATTAATTGAAATTCTTAAGAAAAAAGTTTGGTGGTATTTCTTATTATTCTATATAAATGGAATAAGAAGAACATAGGAAATACACATGAAAAATATAGAATTTTCCATATATCAACAGTTTTGATCTTGAGAGAACATTTAGTACATTCGTCAAGGATCGAAACTTCGGTGCAAAAATTTTGATCTTCAGATTGTTGAATTCTAGTGCGGACATCCAACGAACTAAATCACAAGAGTATGGGCAAATTTTTACGAGGACATAGCCTTTTGTGCTAGCCTCAATCTATAAAAGTCAATGTGTTTATTATTTGTATTACTTACATTGTAAGTCTCAAGTTTCTGGTTTTTTATTTTGTAGGATTCAATTTCGATTTGTTTGTTTGATAAGTTTCAAAATATATACAACACATATTTATTACATTCTAAGATTGTTCTCCAACAATCTATAGGAGAAATTATGGAACAATATGTGAATGCTGTGAAGCCTCATGTTGAGAAACCAGACAAGTTCAAAGGACTGGATTTTAAACAATGGCGATGAAAAGTTATATATGGGCATTGCAACTACTGCAACTGTTTCTGGAAAAGGGAAAATGGTTCTGAAATTCACTTTTAGGAAAGAACTTGCTCTTATGAATGTCCTACATGTCCCTGAATTACTAAGAATCTCGTTTATGGTTCTATTTTAAGCAAGAAGGGTTTTAAACTTGTATTTAATTATGATAAATTCGTTCTCACTAAAGGGGGAACATTTGTTGGGAAGGGATACCTCTCTGAAGGGCTCTTCAAACTCAATAAATTATTAATGCTAATATTAATAAAATAAATAAGGCTTCTGTTTACTTGCTTGAATTTTCTGCATTATGGCGATCTATACTATGTCACATACACTTTAAATGTATGCATAAAATGGTTAATCTTGGTTTGCTGTCTAATTGTACAAAAGATAATATGCATAAATGTAAAACATGCGTTGAATCAAAGTTTGCTAGCAAGTCCTATAAATCTTTAACTAAAAGATCAAATGAATTGTTAGAATTAATTCATACATATTTGGGTGATTTTAAATCAATAACAAGTCATGGTGGAAAGAATTAGTACATTACTTTCATAGATGATAGTAGTAGATATTTTTATATATATTTGATACATAGCAAAAATGAATCTTTGAATATGTTTAAGACATATAAAGCTTAGTTCCTTCCTGGAATTTTATACTTCTAATGGAATAATTCATCAAGCAATAGCACCCTACACTCCTCAATGGAATGGGATGGCTGAACATAAAAATAGAACATTCAAAAATATGATGAATTCCTTGCTTAATAGTTCTGATTTACCACATTGTAGACACTTCATTTTTGCACAAAAGCCCAATTATGAGCCTCGTATGGAAGCACTGCCCGATAATTTGCGGAAGTCGCGTAAAATGGACGTCGGAATGGAAAATTCAAAATAAATACCTTGCGAAATTTAATTCATTTGTTTAGCCTCGGGTTCACTCGATTGATCTCTCTTTTAAATGTTAGCCTCGGCCCAAAACCCCTGCAACCCATAAAAGCCCACATGCCTCACACACCTATCCAACCCTTCTAAGCCCAATCCGTACAAGCCCAATCCAAAATAATTAAATCACATGCAAAACACATGTCCAATCAAATCAAATCTCCTTCTATTTTAAAATATTTAGAATCTAATCCTCACTTAAAATACACAATTTTTTTCCTAAATAATTTAATTAAACACATCCCTTTTTTGCATGATTTGTTTCTAAACAAAGAGAAACCCTAACACATAAGAAACCCTAACATACCACTATATAAAGAATACCAAACCAACCTAATTGGCCCTTTCTCCTCTTCCATTCTCTGGGCAAAAACAAGAAGGAACCTTTACGCCTCTCTCCCATCTCTCTAGACATTCACAAAAATTAAAACACAAAAATAAAAACCTAATAGCTAGACATCCTTTCACACAGCCTCTCTCTCACTTTCATACACTCGGCTCTCTCTCTCTCACTTTCATACACTCGGCCTCTCTCTCTCTAAGCTCCCATCCTCTCTTTTTCACCTCTCTCCCCCTCTAGGCAGTAAAGAACCCTAGCATCTAACTCTCAACTTTTTCCCTCTTCTCTTTAAACACCACGGCAACAAGACATCAACAAAGACTCACGCCCATGCGGGCCTCTCTCCTCTCTTTAGCCTGACTCTCCCTTTTTTTTCTCTCCATCTGTCACACTCTTTGAAACACCAGCCCACGTAGCCATAAGGTCATACACAGCAGCCCCTTTACTAAGCCAACAAACTGCTCCCAAAAAGACCCTTCAACATGACTAAAATGACAGCTCCTCACTGGACAAAACCCTTAGCTCCACACGTAGCCAACACCCACTCACCCGACAAACACAAACCTGGACAGCTTACTCTTCTCGGAAGCCACACACATCCCCAACTCTACCCTCTTTCCACGCAGCACAACCCTTTCTTTACACACACAAAAAAATCTAATAAACCCCTAAGCAACCAACAGCAAACAAAAAAGCCACATAAAGTAAAACTTACACACGGCTTCACAAAGTACTGACACGGCAGCACACACGACCGAACACACAGCCCCCGCTAGCCGAATACAATAAACATAAACAAACCCCACAATAATCGAATATCACAACCAAACCACCCTAAAAAATCGCCCAAAAATAATCCTTAAAATCGATCTGTCAAAATCAGCCCTCGAACGACTCCACCGAGATCAAAAATAGTGAAAAAACAGTGAAATAGCGAACCAGGGAACTAGAAAAAACAGTGAAATGTTAACCATTCCGGCAACGTCCCAACGCACTCCCGAGAAGCGACTTAAAAGGTAAGACCTGATGGCACCCTTTAATATATTTTATTTTAGAGTATAAAAAGGGTTGCGCTCACTTGGTCGCTCGAACCCTTGAGTAGGGAGACCTAGTTGTGGGAAACCCTTTGCCAGTGGGATCCTGTGTCTATACTCTTATAAACCCGCTTGTGAATAATAGTTGTAGAAGCCATCCTTTTATGCTTGTGTTTGGGACCATCATCATTTGGATCCAGTTGGACTTCTCATCATAAGGGCCACTTAAACTGGGACGAGTTTATGTTTTATGATGATTGGGCCAAAAGCTTCCAAAATATCGATGGGCCACTTTGTATTTGGGCCCCCTATCATTTGAAGTTGTTTAGCCACGTTATAGCAAAAGTGTAAACTTGTTGGGCCTTTTTCAACTGGGACAAGTTTGCACCTTGTAATAATATGATTGAATGTTTAAAATGATAATGGGCCAACTTGTATGAAAATCCTAATGGCCTTAGAAAGTCCAAACATGATCCAAATATGTTAGGAGCATGAGTCCGATATCCACACTGGCTTTCATCCAAGAAGGATACGCCTTGTTACGGCATATCTGTATACTTTTAGATATCTCCAAGTCCATCTCTATAACCGCAATTACTGAAGGCCTAAATCGTCATTTCTAGACAATGACACGATCCTCATAATAAGCTTGGCCAAAGTTGTAAATGGGCGGTCTTTGTCTTTTATCGAGGGAAAGGGACTGAAGTGACCAAAGTCCACCCCGTAGCATAGGAGAGAATGATTTTGTGTACCCCATGTCGTGTATAAAATGAGCCATACCTAGAATAAAAAAAATATAGACTTGCCACGAGTGTGGGAGGAATAAGGTCGGAAGGATATATGTTGTTTGATAACCACATGTATCTTATATATCTCATATATCACATGCATACACGCATAATGCTAACTCATAATTTCAACAGCCATCATAGATATCCATTGGGTTAGAGAAGAAGGAAGACTCAAAAAAAATAGTTGGCAAACATGAGTGAGTCAGATAATGAGGTTTCCCGCATGACCAATTAGAGACCAACATCACTAAGATTATTGAGCAGTTGCAAGTTTTGACCAATACTGTGGCCAGTTTGACCGTACCCTATATAACCAATAATAGGAAGTACTGCAACCGGAATGGAAAGACCATTCATTGATGGACCTTCAAGGACCAAGCCCACACTCCGTCTGAGGTCGCTCCTATCAGAAACATGCGATTCTCCAATTTTAGTAGACCTTTGTCAGAGGTGTTTGAAAGGCTGAAAAGGCAAGGACTCCTAAATCCCTTAGAACCTAAACCACTTCCAAACCCTGTGTCACGCTACTTGACCTAAATCTATACTGTTACTATTACCTCCACAGCAAAAAGCCATGAAACTGACAAATGCACCCGCCTTAGGCATGAAATCCAAGACCTCTTGATGCCCATAAAATACCCGACCCGAAAAAAGATAACCCACACACACCAAAACCCTCCACCCACCCACATGATCAACTCGGCCATCCGACACCTTATCTCCAAACTCATAACACCAAACCCCGCATGGGGATATGGACAACATAGTAAAGATGAAACAGAGCAATGGAGGATTTCTGTTAGTGTTCCTAGAACATGCCAATGATCTAATAAGCATGAAAACATGTGATTAAATCATTATAAGTTGTGGAATACTTACAATGAAGGATTTGAGCTTTTAAAAATTTGAGAAGATGATCTCCAAGATCCAACCTTTGTAGATTCCAAGCTTTGAGTTAGTTTCCCTATCACCTTTGTTGACTTGTACAAGTGCTAGCTTTGTTGATTTGAAACAAAATCCAAGAGAGTGGAAGAGAAGCTCACGCCCAATGCATGTGTGCTAGGGTTGTTTTGTGTCAAGTGTTACAAAAGGATAGAGAGAATTGGTTTTGGTAACTTTCCCTTTTTACCTAAACTTGTTAGTTGGGTAAATGGTTTTACCAAAACCATTACAAGGTGGTTGAGTGGTAGGTGGCTTGGAATAAATGCCAACTACCATGTGAAGTGGGCCCCATATTTGAATTCAAAATTCAATGTCTCTACGAACATTTTCCACAGCTCGGTTCCGTTTAATCCGATTAAACAAACTTTCATAGCTAAATAATTAAATCTAATTTAATTAACTAATGATGCCTCGTAAATATATCACGAACGTCGTTTACGAATTAATTCTAAATTAATTCGTTTGTTCGTATTAAAGTCGACTTTAATTTCGTAATGAAATCCAATTCATATTAATATATCAAATATATTAATTTTAGCCCATTCATATAAATTAAATAGAAAAATCAATTTAACTATTAAATTTATTTTACCGATTAATTCCAAATTAATCGTGTTCTCTCTCTTACGAACACATTTAATCCCAGATTAAATAAAGCTTCAATTAATCCCAGATTAATTTTCTCTCTCTAATTAATCCCAGATTAATTCTAATCGAGTCAACTGTCATCGGTGAATCTTTGGGAAGCGACCCAAGAGCTCTGGATATGTGGCAGTAAATCCGTGTTATCGGACTATCCGATAAAGTGAGTACCTCGTACCACGTGCTTACCGATTTACAAGACATGGTTAGCTTCTAGCAAAGCACCGTGCCTACCCAATTCTCCAGAAATATTCTTACTGGAATATATAATCTATGTCAGGTATAGAATACGTAGTATCTCGTATACGATCCAGTATCAGATGTCACGTGCAAGGCCTGGGGCTGGAATAGTGTCTGCCCCGTACGAAGCACATATCAGATATCAAGCAACTAGTCTCTTTGAATCGGATAATCATGACCTTGTCATATTATCCCGATGGTTGCAACACAATAGAGAACTAGTTATGAATCTCTGCGTGATCATCATCTCCATATGTCTGAAGTGATACTTCCGTCTTGACATCACATCCAATACACTACGATTCTCAATAAACCCAATAGAGGCGTACACAGAACCTGTTAAAGCCCTGGACGACCAAAACCAAAGTTTACCGATTGTCGCAAGTACTAGCGATGCAAGTCTCAGGTTAAGACCAAATACATCTACCCTGACGCGGACTCCCATAGACACATATACATACTACCAATGGGATTCCGCGGGGTCTATCCAGAGCGAAGCTGTTTTCCGTACCATCGGTAAAACACAACCTCCTATCGCACTTGCATAAGTATCCAATACTTAAACATATGAGAACTATGTCGTTATGCCCTCACAACGCGCACAAGTGCAATACTAGTCTATTCCGCATTATCGATGTCCAGTCTCGATAATACTACGACTAGGGATATTTAATGATTAAACCTTTATGGATTGATACTGTCTCATATCATCTCAATCCGGAACTAATCATATGGACTTTTACCATTTATATATCAAAGTAAATAAATTACGAAACGGTAAAAGGCAATTTCATTACTACATAGTTAATTTTGTACAAAAACACAATGTCTTTTACAAACAGTGACGCTATGGGTAATAATTGTCTAACAATCTCCCACTTGGCCTATAGCCAGTCACTCAAGCATCTAACCCTGAACTATGTATATGTTTCTCAAACTTTTGCTGTGAAATAGCTTTCGTCAGCGGATCTGAATGTTGTCATCTGATGCGACCTTCTCGATCTTCACATCGCCACGATGTATGATCTCACGAATCAGATGGAAACGTCGAAGAACATGCTTGGATCGTTGATGAGACCGCGGTTCCTTAGCCTGTGCTATAGCTCCGTTATTGTCACAATACAATGGAACGGGCTCAGCTGCTAACGGACCACTCCTAATCCAATTAGGAATTTACGGATCCAAACTGCCTCTTTTGCTGCTTCAGCTGCAGCAATATACTCCGCTTCTGTTGTTGAATCGGCAACAGTCTCTTGCTTGGAAGATTTCCAGCTTACTGCTCCGTTGTTATTCAAACAAAATATGTACCCGGATTGCGACTTAGAGTCGTCTTTATCGGTTTGGAAACTTGCATCGGTATATACCCAGTTACCTCAAGTTCTCCATCTCCATAAATTAAGAAAGCATCCTTAGTTCGTCTAAGATACTTAAGGATGTTCTTAACCGCCATCCAGTGACCATCACCTGGATCGGCCTGATAGCGACTACACATGCTCAAAGCATACGAGACATCAGGTCGCGTACATATCATGGCATACATGATCGATCCGACTGCCGAGGCGAACGGTATCCGACTCATGTTGTTTCTCTCATCTTGAGTTTTAGGACACATGTCCTTAGATAGAGTGATGCCATGTGACACTGGTAACAGTCCCCTCTTGGACTGATCCATGTTGAATCTTTTCAACACTTTGTCAATGTACGTGCTCTGGGAGAGTCCAAACAGCTTTCTAGATCTATCCCGGTAGATCTTTATTCCTAGAATATAAGCTACTTCTCCCAGATCTTTCATGGAGAATTTTAATGAAAGCCAAGCTTTCACCGATGTAACATGGGAATGTCATTGCCCATAAGCAATACATCGTCAACATAAAGGACAATAAAAGTCAGTGCTCTCCCACTAACCTTCTTATATACACAAGGATCATCTTCGTTTTGAATGAAATCATATTCTTTTATGATCTCATCAAAACGTTGGTTCCATGACCGCGATGCTTGCTTCAGTCCATAAATGGACCGATTTAACTTACAAACCTTGTTTGCAAGTCTAGGCACGATAAAATCGTCAGGCTGTTGCATATAAACATCCTCCAAAAGGTTTCCGTTAAGGAAAGCGGTTTTAACGTCCATCTGCCATATCTCGTAATCGAAATATGCAGCAATAGCAAGCATTATCCGAATGGATTTAATCATGGCAACGGTGAGAAATTTCGTCATAATCGACACCATGTCGTTGACGATACCCTTTCGCTACAAGCCTAGCTTTGTACGTTTGTACGTTGCCATCCATGTCGGTCTTCTTCTTGAAGACCCATTTGCATCCAATAGGCTTTACGCCTTCTGGTGCATCAACCAGTGTCCAAACTTGGTTGGTGTACATGGAATCCATTTCGGACTTCATGGCCTCTTGCCATAAAGCGGAATCGATATCTTGTATCGCTTCCTCATACGTAGCCGGTTCGTATCCTCAATGAGATTAATATCTACATGAGGTGAGATCAGAAACCCATACCTCTCAGGTTGTTTCCTGATTCTCTCCGACTTACGCGGTCCTTGTGTAATAGAAGATTGTGGTACAGTCTCATCCCGGATGGACTGTTCTTGTTCCGTTGAGGATTCTATGCCAGGAATAGTATCACTCCGATTTTCATCGAGTTCTACTTTCCTCCCACTAACCACTGCATTTAGGAATTCCTTCTCAAGGAAAACCGCATGTAGAGCAACAAATACTTTGTTCTCTCGTGGGTGATAGAAGTAATATCCTTTGGTTTCCCTAGGATATCCTACGAATAGGCATTTATCCGATTTGGGCTCAAGTTTGGTACCTTCCAAACGTTTGACGTATGCCCAGCATCCCCAAATCTTCAGGAATGAGAAACCCGGTTTCTTTCCTGTCCATATCTCATACGGAGTCTGTTGTACAGACTTTGACGGAACCTTATTCAAAATAAGAATTGCACTGTTTAATGCATATCCCCAGAAGGAAATAGGTAGCTCAGTGCGACTCATCATAGACCTTACCATGTCCAACAAAGTTCGGTTTCTCCGTTCGGACACACCGTTTAATTGCGGTGTTCCAGGAGGAGTCCACTGTGAAAGAATACCATATTCTTTCAAGTAATCTAGAAACTCATTGCTCAGTATTATTCGCCACCACGGTCCGACCGTAATGTCTTTATACTCTTGCCTGTCTGTTTTTAACTTCGTGTCGAAACTCTTTGAATTTCTCAAAAGTTTCCGACTTGTGTCTCATAAGATACACATAACCATAACGCGATGCATCATCCGTAAAGGTTACGAAGTATTCATATCCACCTCTAGCCTGGCTAGACATGGGCCCACATACGTCACTATGAACGAGGGCTAACAGTTCGGTGGCGCGTTCACCCTTACCGCTAAAAGGTGATTTAGGCATTTTGCCTAATAAGCAAGATTCGCAGACGTCATATGAATTTGGATCAAATCCGTCCAAGTACCCACTCTTCGAAAGTGTGGATATGCGAGTCTTGTTTATATGTCCCAGACGACAGTGCCACATATAAGTTTCATCTTTGTTACTCGTTTTGAGCCTTTTGTTTGTTATATTATATGTTTGAGATTGATTTATATTCAAAATATAAAGACCATTATTTGCAACAGCAATGCAATTTCTACAAATCATTTTTATAAACAAAACACCCAGGTGTTCCTGAATACAAAAGTATACCCACATTGGGTTAACATAGATACAGAAATAATATTCCTAGTCAAACTAGGTACATAATAAAAGTCTGTAAGTTCAAGTACATGCCCTGAGGGCAGTTCTAAAACAAAAGTGCCAACGGCCAAAACGGCGACTGGTGCCCCATTTCCAACGCGTAGATCAATCTCCCCTGAGGTCAGTCTCCTGCTAATCTCAGATCCTGCACATCAGTACATATGAGTACCACAACCAGAATCAAAAATCCAATTTTTAAAAATAGAAGTAGTCATGTTTATTTCAATAACAAACATACCTGAAGCCGGTGCCTTGCCCGCTTTAATCTCCTTCTGGAGCGCCTTAACTCGCGGCAGTCACGCTTCCAGTGACCCCGCTTGCCGCACTGGAGGCAAACATCCTGAGATTTGTCCTTAGGCTTCCCAGAAGCCTTTGACGATTTGGCCTTGCCCTTTCTATTATGCTTCTTCTTCTTCACACCTCCAGTCGCCTTGGGCCCAGCCCTCGGTGTATGAGATGTCGAAGCAAAGTGCGCCTCGCGCTTGTTGCCCTTAAGAAGCTCCTTCTCTGCTTCCTTGAGAGTAGACAATAAGTCTCCAAGTATCATCAGTGTTCATCAAATTATAGTTTATGATGAACTGTCTCCAGTGTCGGGGAGAGATTGCAAGACCATATCTATGGTAATCTCAGCCTCAAAGACTATCCCCATCTCAGCTAGCTCATCTATGTCAGCAATCATCTGTGCCACATGGGACTCAACAGACATGCCTTCTGACATACGTGAACGGAAGAGCTTCTTTACTAACTCATATCTTCTGACCTTTTGTTAGATCGGTGAAGATCTTGCAACCTCGCCAACATGTTATAGGGATCCAAGTCCCTGTTCTGTCGACGAAAATGCTGAGTCATAGAAGCAAGCATAATAGACTGAGCAGTATCACAATCATCGCTGTGAGTCTTCCAAAGCTCCAGCTCAAGTGTCTCATCAGGTTTGGGCTTAGGCCCAAGAGGTGTCTGTATGGTGTATAACAGCCTCTCGGCTCCAAGGACTATCCTTAGATTCATTTCCCAATCGGCAAAGTTCGTGCCCTTAAGACATTTTCGCCCATGATAATGTCTCGGACATTTCCCTTTCCAGTCATCTTGACTACGATAGTCCAACTATCTAGTCAACGATATTTGGGTACAGTCTAACTGTTACAAGAAAAATAACATTGTATTAGTCCAACTAATAAAATAATTTTGACGAAATATTTTGAAAGCGCGTAAAGCTAAGTATCTGAATGAAATTGCAAATTCAATACTAGCCTCCCACTATTTTTCGGCGAGCCTCTAACCCTCTGTCGAGTACTCGGGAAACCTATTTCCTAGTGGGCTAGGATCCCGTTAAATAACACACAACTTTGACTTTGGCCAACAAGCTGTATGATATTTAACTAGGTAGATCTCGAAGATCAATTGGATCTCATCCAATTCCTAGATCCGGTAGGTGGACATCCAAGTCCGAAACATATATACAATATATATGCCAATATATCCAATATATTTTCCTAACCTTTTTCCTCTGAATCAACTAAGCCTTGGCTTTGGCACAACAAGCTTAATGATTCCAGTTAAGCGGGACCCATTGACATGGAAAGCTTCGTAATCAATGTCGATGGACAAGAATGATCTTGACTTTGGCCAACAAATCACGACTTGGACAAGACACCGATATGGAACAAAACTTTCATGATTCAAACACATCCGCAATTGACAAAGGTCTTGACTTTGGCCAACAAACCAATGCCAACTTTGGATCTTGAGTAAGAATCACTCAACGGAAGGAAAAAAGCTTAATATTTTTGAGGGTTTTTCGCGTAAATTGGCAACCAATTTATTATCTTTGATTAGGTCTCATCATACACCCTTAAGCATGCTTCTAAAACATTATAAGCCGCAAAGTAAATTAATAACGATATGCGGATGGATATTTAAAAAGATTGTTCCTAGAACAAATCGCTCTCTTTCCTCTCCCCGCTAGAACTATTCTAACTTCTACCCAATTACATAATACAATAAAGAAACCTCATTTACATTGAGGGGAATTGGTGAGAAGAAGAAATACAAAGAATAAGGAGATAAAAGGCTGGACACGCAGGTCCAATTTAATAAATTCTAAACTTATTACAATTTCCAAAATTGCCCTTACCCTTCTAATATCCATCTGATATACATTATTCATACAACACATTCATGTAATCATACAAAGCATGTTATTCAATCAATCTAATCCAATTAATTAATCTTTGATTAATGACCATCCAATGTTCAAACAATGATTTGATTTGCGCGAGTCCAACTCGTTTAAGAATAAATACTTTTAAGTACGTATTCTTGAATTATATCGAACTACAACTTTAAATCCAATTTATTTGTATTCAATACTAATTCCAATTTAATTCCAAATTAAATATTTACACTTATTTATTTGCCTTAAAGACTTGGATTCCAAATCCAATCTTAATGGGTCTCAAAGGCCCAATAACATCCAATGTCATTTTAATTAAAGTCCAATGGGCTTTTAATTGATTCTTAAGGCATGGGCTTTGGCCATAATGGATCAAACCCAAAATGCCAAGGCCCAATAGGAATCACCTATTGCCAACAAATCAATTTAGGCCCATTAGGCCCAATTAAATTCTTTAAAGGGCCAAGTGATGTATTTGGACTTTATGGAATTGGTTTTGGGCCCAATTGGATCCAATCCAAAAGTCCAAAACCAAACTTGGTCAAACCAAGCCCATTAAGCCCAAATACACACTTTTAGCCCAATAAACTTTAAAGGCCTATTATTATAATTTAATATTCCAAATATTTTAATTATTATAATTAAAGTGTATTAGCCATGATTAATTAATTAACTCAATATTTCCAAAATATTAATTAACTAATTAATCATGCTTAATCCAACAATTTATGCTCAACACAAATTGAAACCAAAATTCACATCATTTCATGCTCAACATGCTCTTTGATTTTAACATAAACATTATTGACTTTGATTCTAATCCAATCAAACCAACAATCAACATTTAAACATGCATTTAAACACATCATTCATGTTACAAAAAATTAAAAATGTGCAGTCCACTTCCTTATAGATTCGGCCACCAAGAATTTTTTATTTTTGATTCAATCATTATATTTCAAATGTAATCATGCATAACTCTAAGTTATCATATTCTAAGCATGCTCAAAGCATCAATTTGAAAGAATCATGTTCAAACATAAAAGCCCCAAATTTTAGGCTCAAGAACCCTAGAATTTTCATGCTTAAAATTGGCTCATGATACCATTGTTAGTGTTCCTAGAACATGCCAAGGATCTAATAAGCATGAAAACATGTGATTAAAATCATTATAAGTTGCGGAATACTTACAATGAACGGATTTGAGCTTTAAAAATTTGAGAAAATGATCTCCAAGATCCAACCTTTTAGATTCCAATCTTGAGTTGTTTCCCTATCACCTTTGTTGACTTGTACAAGTGCTAGCTTTGTTGATTTGAAACAAAATCCAAAGAGAGGTGGAAAAGAAGCTCACGCCCAATGCATGTTGCTAGGGTTTGTTTTGTTTGTGTCAAAGTGTTACAAAAGAGAGAGAGAGAATTGGTTTTGGTAAAAGGCTTTTACCTTTTTTTACCTAAACTTGGTAGTTGGGTAAATGGTTTTACCAAAACCATTACAAGGTGGTTGAGTGGTAGGTGGCTTGGAATAAATGCCAACTACCACATGTGAAGTGGGCCCCATATTTGAATTCAAAATTCAAATGTCTCTACGAACATTTGCCGCGGCTCGGTCCGTTTAATCCGATTAAACAAACTTTCATCGCTAAATAATTAAATCTAATTTAATTAAATAACGATGCCTCGCAAATATATTACGAACGTCGTTTACGAATTAATTCTAAATTAATTCATTCATTCGTATTAAAGTCCGACTTTAATTTCGTAATGAAATCCAATTCATATTAATATATCCAATATATTAATTTTAGCCCATTCAATAAATTAAATAGAAAAATCAAATTTAACTATTAAATTTATTTTACCGATTAATTCCAAATTAATCGTGTTCTCTCTCTACGAACACATTTAATCCCAGATTAAATAAAGCTTCAATTAATCCCAGATTATTTTTCTCTCTCTTAATTAATCCCAGATTAATTCTAATCGAGTCAACTGTCATCGGTGAATCTTTGGGAAGCGACCCAAGAGATCTCTGGATATGTTGGCAGTAAATCCGGTTATCGGACTATCCGATAAAGTGAGTACCTCGTACCACGTGCTTACCGATTTACAAGACATGGTTGGCTTCTAGCAAAGCACCGTGCCTACCCAATTCTCCAGAAATATTCTTACTGGAATATATAATCTATGTCAGGTATAGAATACGTAGTATTCGTATTGCGATCCAGTATCAGATGTCACGTGCAAGGCCTGGGGCTGGAATAGTGTCTGCCCCGTACGAAGCACATATCGGATATCAAGCAACTAGTCTCTTTGAATCGGATAATCATGACCTTGTCATATTATCTCGATGGTTGCAACACAATAGAGAACTAGTTATGAATCCCTGCGTGATCATCATCTCCATATGTCTGAAGTGATACTTCTGTCTTGACATCACATCCAATACACTACGATTCTCAATAACCCAATAGAGGCGTACACAGAACCTGTTAAAGCCCTGGACGACCAAAACCAAAGTTTACCGATTGTCGCAAGTACTAGCGATGCAAGTCTCAGGTTAAGACCAAATACTTCTACCCTGACGCGGACTCCCATAGACACATATACATACTACCAATGGGATTCCGCGGGGTCTATCCAGAGCGAAGCTATTTTCCATACCATCGGTAAAACACAACCTGCTATCGCACTTGCATAAGTATCCTATACTTAAACATATGAGAACTATGTCGTTATGCCCTCACAACACGCACAAGTGCAATACTAGTCTATTCCGCATTATCGATGTCCAGTTTCGATAATACTACGACTAGGGATATTTAATGATTAAACCTTTATGGATTGATACTGTCTCATATCATCTCAATCCGGAACTAATCATATGGACTTTTACCATTTATATATCAAAGTAAATAAATTACGAAACGGTAAAAGATAATTTCATTACTACATAGTTAATTTTGTACAAAAACACAATGTCTTTTACAAACAGTGACGCTATGGGTCATAATTGTCTAACAATTTCTGGGAAACTTCTCAAACCTGGACAGCTTACTCTTCTCGGCAGCCACACACTTCCCTGACTCTTACCCTCTTTCCATACCAACAACCTCTTCTTTACACACAAACAAAACAATCCAATAAACTCCTAAGCAACAATAGCAAACAAAAAGCCACATAAAGAAAAACTTACACACAAGGCTTCACAAAGCACTGACACGATAGCACACACATCGAAAACATAGCCCCCACTACCGAATACAATAAACACAAACCGACCCCCTTAATATATCCAAAAATCAAAACAAAAACACCCCCAAAGCACCCCAAAAATAGTCCTTAAAACGATCCGTCAAAATCAGCCCTCGAACGACTCCACTGAGACCAAAATAGTGAATAATAGTGAAACAGTGAATAAAAATAGCAAACCAGTGAACCAAAAAAATAGCGGAAACGTTAACCTTCCGGTGATGTCCCAACGCACTCCCGAGAAGTGATTTAAAAGGTAAGACATGAGGAATCCTTTAATATATTTTATTTTTTCATCCTAGAAACGACATGCTTGGTTGGACGTGGAATATATCCAACCGGGTATGCGAAGTCCTACATTAAAAACACGCCAAATTCTTTGGTCACATATTTATTATTCCACATTTATTTCGTATTATTAGTCTTTTATTATTTTATATTTAATTTACGTTTATTGTTGCTTTATTGTTCTGTATTTATTTTATGTTATTTATCTTTCTTCATTATTTCGCGTTTTACTATTATTTATTTATCTTTCTAATTACCTTTTGTTATTTCCTCGTATGCATCTTTATGGTTCACATCTGTTTTAATTTATGTTGGGTTAATGATTACGTGCTATCTCTCGTGGTATATCGGATGGAAACCCAAACATAAATTTCATAGCCGAATCCGAATGGATGATAGTGCGGTCTGTACTTGGGATACAACTCCACGTACCGCTTGAGAAACTTTTATGCACTTGTTTCATTTTGTTATTTAATTTTTATGTTCATTCATTGTTTGTGTTTACTGTTTCGTTATTTATTTTTTATGTATTATTTCTTTATTTACTTATGCATTGTTATCTAATGCGCATGGGCTAATTACGTTGGATTAAAGGTCCTCCATTTGAGGGAAATGCCTAAGGGCTACCTTTACACGATGTTTTGCCTCCCCGGACAAAGTATACTTGATTGAATGTGAAATACGTTCAATCGGGCATACGAGGTCCCATATAGATGTCAGCATTGGTCGCATCTATTTTATTATTCTGTTATTTACTTTTTGCGTGTTCTTTCTTTATTTACTTATGCATTGTTATCTAGTGTGCATGGGCTAATTACATTGGATTAAAGGTCCTTCATTTAAGGAAATGCCTAAGGGCAACCTTTACCATGATGTTTTACCACACCGGACGAAGTATACTTGATTGAATGTGACATACATTCAATCGGGCATACGAGGTCCAATATAGATGTAGGCCTTGGTCGCATCTCTTTTATTATTCTATTATTTACTTTCTGTACGTTATTCCATCAATTTATTTTTGCATTGTTATTTGGTGCTCATGAGTTAATCATGTTGGATTAAAGGTCCCCCGTTTGATGGTAATGCCTAAGGTCAGCCTTTACCATAATATTTTACCGCGCAGGATGAGGTACACTTGGTTGGATTTGAAATACGTCTAATCAGGCATACGAGGTCCCATATAGATGTCGGCAAAGTCTCTTGGTCGCATATTTTTTATAGTCATTTGTTTTTTGTATGCCATTTTATTATTTCATTTATGCATTGTTATTAGTGCTCATGGGCTAATCATGTCAGATTAAAGGTCCCTCATTCAAGGGAAATGCCTAAGGGTAGCTTTTATCGTTATATTTTTCCGCGCTGGATGAAGTACGCTTGGTTGGATGTGAAATATATTCAATCGGGCATACGAGGTCTCATATAGATGTCGGCCAAGTCTCTGGGTCGCATCTCTTTTCTTTTAATTCTGTTATTCACTCTTTGTTTGTTATTTTTCAGTTATCGCTTTGTATTCATCCTATTAGGTATCTCTATTTATTCTGCCGTATCACTTCACGTTTACTTTCATGCATGCCTTGTGTTAATGTTTGAGCATTGCCTCTCGTGGTATATCGGATGGAAACCCAGACATAAATTCCTTAACCGAATCCGAATGGACGGTAATGCGGTCTGTACTTGGGATACAACTCCACATACCGCTCCGGGAAACACTCATGCATGTGCTTAGGTCATTATAGATGTCATTTTTATAATCATGTTCGAACGCGTTTCCAAACGCTACTAGAACGTGTATACATTCTGTTTTACCATGCATCATATCCCATATTGTTCGAACGAGTTTCCGAACGCTACATGGATGCACATACAGTGGACAAACACATTTTTATCATATTTTGTGCATGCTTTCCTCTTTATTTATTTCTTTTTGTATTAAGTACCTACTCATCTATCTTTATATTAACGTTTTTACTGTTATTATTTATTTACGTTTTCGTACTTCTTTATTTAATATATTTATGGAATTATGCACTTACCTTCAAACTTGTGTGTTGATTAAATTATCTTTCATGTTTTGCATAAGACTTGGTTATATTATTGCATAAATCCTTTCATTACAATTGGCATAAGTAAGGGACCATTCCGAATCCAACAGTTTGAGGTCTTCCCTTGCAAGGGGTGAGTGCGATCTTAAATTATTTCCTAGTTCACATTAGGTGGCGACTCTATTTATTCTTCGGCTTAGTCCCATGTGGGCTACTCCGTACTCCCAATCGGGCCGCGAGCTCGGACAGCGTCGCACACCTCTATACCATACCTACACACATACCATTGGGGGTGAAGCTTTACTTACGGCTAACATAATCTTGAACAAAATTTCACCAAAGAAGAGTGATCAATCTCCATATGAAAAATGGAAGAGAAGCTACCGGCATAAAAAATCTTGAAAGTGTGGGGTTGACCAGTAAAGATTCAAGGTCCCTTGCTTAAAAGAGTTAAACTTGGACTTAAAATTATTGATTGTGTATTTATTGGTTATGTTATAAATAGTTGAACATACCGATTTCTAGTAATTAATTCTGGAATTTCGGATATTTAAGTAAATAGTATTATTGAGTCTAATAATACTGAATGGTTTGAGCAAATATTTCGTTATAAGGATAAACTTGATAAAAATAAACGTAAAGTGCTTGAATTTAGTCCAGATAACGGGGTTAATGTTACCTCTTCATCTGGTATTCAAGACAAGATTTTGGAACCAAATAAATCAACATTAACTCTCCCTGAATCAAAAGATTTATAACCTAGAAGAGGAAAAAGAATCAAGGTAGCAAAAGATTATGGACCTGATTTTTTAACCTTTCTCACTGAAGATGAACCTCAAACATATCAAGAGGCCATGACTTTATCTGATTCTATTTATGGGAAAGAAGTAATAAATAGTGAAGTAGAATCCATTCTATATATGGGAGTTAGTAGACTTACTATCTAGTTGCAAACCGATTGGTTACAAATGAATTTTCAAAAAAAAAAATTGAAACCTGATGGTACAATTGATAAATACAAAGCTCGTTTGGTAGCGAAATGATGTCGTCAAAAATAAAGACTTGATTTCTTTGAAACATACTCACAGTAACCAGAATAATATCTATAAGGATGTTAATTGCGATTACAATGATTTATAATTTGGAAATACATCAAATGGATGTAAAAACTGTATTCTTAAATGGTGAGTTAGATAAAGACTTGATTTCTTTGACAATACTCACAGTAACCAGAATAACATCTATAAGGATGTTAATTGCGATTGTAGCGATTTATAATTTGGGAATACATCAAATGGATGTAAAAATTGTATTATTAAATGGTGAGTTAGATGAAGAAATTTTTATGTAACAACCTGAAGGGTTTGTAGCGAAAAGACAATAGGAAAAAGTATGTAAACTTATGAAGTCACTTTATGGACTTAAACAAGCGCACAAATAATGGCATGAGAAATTCGATCATACAATGTTATTAAATGGATTTCAGATCGATAAATGTGATAAATGCGTCTATATCAAGAAAATGAAATCATATGCCATTGTATGTTTGTATATTGATGATATGCTCATCATGAGACCAAATTTAAGTGTCATAATTTCCGCAAAGAAAATATTGAATTCAACTTTTGATATGAAAGACATGGGAAAAGTTGATGTTATCTTAGGAATTCGAATTCAAAGTAGCAGTGATGGTTATATTCTCAGCCAATCACACTATGGGGAAGCAATTCTTCGAAAATTTGGACATTTTGATAGTAGTCCATCTAAAACTCCTTTTGATCCTAAGATTACATTAAAGAAAAATGTTGAGGATAGTGTGTCACAAATAAAATATTCTTGTAAAATTGGCATACTACAATACATCTTACTATGTGAATAAATTGGCAAGATGTACTAGTAATCATTCAAATGATCATTGTGATGCTTTAATTGGAGTATTAAGATATCTAAAACATTCAGTGAAGTATGGATTATATTATACAAAATATCCATCCGTTTTGGAAGGATATAGTGACGCCAATTGGATTTCGAATGATACGGGAAAAGCAACAAGTGGATATGTGTTTACACTTGGAGGGGCTTTAATATCTTGGAAATCACAAAAAAAATGTGTATAGCACGTTTAATAATGGAATCGGAATTCATAGCCTTGGATAATGCTACTGAAGAAGTAGAATGGCTAAAGAATTTCCTGTAAGCTATTCCAATGCGGCCTCAACCTGTGACGACCATATGTGTGCATTGTGACTGGATGGCTACTATTGGGATAGCAAAGAGCCATATGTATAATGGGAAGTCAAGGCACATAAGACATAGACATAACATATAAAACACATGCTCTCGACTGGCATTATTTCCATTGATTTTATAAAATCAAAAAAGAATATTGCATATCAATTAACAAATGGTATACTGAAGGAGAAAGTGTTATATTTATCGAGGGAAATTGGTTTAATGCCAACACAATGAGAAATATCCTAGCGGAAACCAAACCTATCAATTTGGGAATCAAAGTCTAGGTTCAATGTGGAAAACTAGTTGGGTAAAGCTCAAGTAATAAAACATAAAAAAATTACTCATTCATATGATAAGAAATGTTATGATACCTCTGACGATAAGAATGAATGACTGATCATTCTTAATGAAACATGATACTTATAATCACTATGTCACCTATATAAGAGTAATATGGGGTCGCATTTATGAGAATGAAATGGATAAATTCTCTAAAACTCCTATGAATCCAGGATTATTCATGACTAAAATGAACACAACCGTATGAATCAAAAGGTGTTGAAATTCGATATGTATGATACTTATTGTCTTGATTTACAAAATATGATGAACAGTTTAATATTTCCTATACACACTGACTCATCGACAAATCCAATAAGCACTTATCAAGGAAAGTTCAAGTCCAAAATACACCTCTCCTAATGCATATCATTTTAAGTTTTCTCTGGATCATGCTATGTACAATGTCACCATTATTTGTTATACAAATGTTGGGTATTGTAATAGTTTGTATAGAAAATAGAGTGAGAAGTGTTAGTGTTCCTAGAACATACCAAGGATCTAATAAACATGAAAGAGTGTGATCATTATAAGTTGTGGAATATACTTACAATGAACGGATTGGAATTTAAAATTTTGAGAAGAGATCTCCAAGATCCAACCTTTCAATGTTGATTCCAATCTTTAAGTTGTTTCCCTATCACCTTTGTTGATCTTTGAAATGCTAACTTTGATTGATTTTGCACAAAATCAAAGGAAGGAGTAGAGCATGTTCACGCCCAAATCAATGAACTAGGGTTAGGTTTTGAGATGTGTTACCAAATGAGAGAGAGAGAAGGCTTTTGGTGAAAAGCAATTTACCTTTTTCACCTAAACAAGGTGGTTGGGTAAATGATTTCACCAAAACCATTTCAAGATGGTTGGGAAGTAGGTGGTTTGGCATAAATGCCAACTACCACATATGAAGTGGGCCACACATTTTAAGTTCAAAATTCAAAAAGTTTCTACGAATGTTTGCCGTGGCTCGGATCCGTTCAATCCGATTAAACGAATTTTTGTCGCTAAATAAGTAAATCTAATTTAATTAAATAACGACGCCTCGTAAATATATTACGGATGCCGTTTACGAATTAATTCTAAATTAATCAGTTCGCATGTATTAAAGTCCGACTTTAATTTCGCATTGAAATATAATTCCAATTAATATATCCGATATATTAATTTTAGCCCATATCAATAAACTAAATAGAAAAATCAAATTTAAATATTAAATTTATTTTACCGATTAATTCCAAATTAATCGCGCTCTCTCTCTTCCGAACACATTTAATCCCAGATTAAATCATGCCTCAATTAATCCCAGATTAATTTTCTCTCTCTTAATTAATCCCGGATCAATTCTAATTTAAGTCAACTGTCATCGGTAAATCTTTGGGAAGCGACCCAAGAGACCTCTGGATATGTTGGCAGTAAATCCGGTTATCGGACTATCCGATTAAGTACGTACCTCGTACTATGTGCTAACTGATTTGCAAGACATGGTTGGCTTCTAGCAAAGCACCGTGCCTACCCAATTCTCCAGAAATATTCTTACTGGAATATACAATCTATGTCAGGCGTAGAATACGTAGTATTGCTTATTGCGATCCAGTATCAGATGTCACATGTAAGGCCTGGGGCTAGAGTAGTGTCTGCCCCATACGAAGCATATATCGGATCACAAGCAACTAGTCTCTTTAATCGGATAATCATGACATTGTCACATTATCCCAATAGTTGCTGTTGGAGTTTCTACGGTCCCGAGGATCGATTCAAGCATAAAACAAAAGTGCAAATACAACAAAGAAAGTCGCAGAATACTCACAATGATCGGTTGAGGCGATGCGGTGAAGATAAAAACTTTTATGCCCTCATTTGGAAGTCACGGCAGTGGCAGTTTTGGAGCTCCTCAAAATCGGCCATGGATGTCCATAAAGCTCCAAGCTTTGTGTGTTGTGATTCCATGCACACGGGTGGGTTTCCCTATCACTTTCGTATGTCTCTTTGAGTGCTAGCTCTCTTGATTTTTGCCACAAAAATAATCAATTTCTCCTCATTGTGCTCTCGGTTTTGACCAGAAAAAGAAGAGGAAAATATGCCCCTTGGGCATGAGAGAGATAAAGAGGAATTAGAGAGAGAGAGAGATGGATGTGTATTAGTTAATTGTTTTTCAAAATAATTAAACATATACCTCTAATTTGATTTTACAAAAAAGTCAAACAAGTACAAGCTTTAAAACTTTTCCATCTACCACCATCAATCAATCAATCAATGAATAATGACTGGTGTCAATCACTCAAATTGAAAGATATATATCACTTGATTGACGAATGATGCGACGCTAGATGTGACTAGTGATTTGACGCTTGATGTGACTTACGGGCAGTACTTGAATTCGAAATGCGAGTGCGCTCGCAAGCACTCTCGCGCTCGGATTCGTTAATTCCAAATGAACGATTTTTCCGTTGCGTCATTATTAAATCTAATTTAATTAAATAATCATGCCTAGCATAATTATTATTCACGTCACTAACGAATTAATTCTAAATTAACTCGTTCGCCCGAATTAAAATCTAATTTTTAATTCCGCGTCGAAATCCAATTTCATTTAATATTTTGAATATATTAATTTATCAATTAATTTCAAATTAATCATTTTCTCTCTTTAAATAATATTTTATCCTATATAAAATATGTCTGTAATTAATCCCAGATTAATTTTCTCTCTCTCATCTAATTAATCCCAGATTAATAAAGTGCGAGTCATACGTCATCGGTGAATCTTCGGGAAGCGACCCATGAGATCCCCGGATATGTTGGCAGTAAATTTGGTCATCGGACTATCCGAACACATACGTACCTAGTACTACGGTTTACCGATTTATAAGACAAGGTTGGCTTCTAGCAAAGCGCCATCCTACCCAATTCTCCAGAAATATCCTTACAGGAATATGCGATCTATATCAGGCGTAGTATATGTAGTATTTACGTATTTCGATCCAGTATCGAATGTCACGTGCTAGGCCTGGAGCTAGAATTGTGTTTGCCCCGTACGAAGCACATATCGGATTTCTGGTAATTAGTCTTTATAATCGGATAACTATGACCTAGTCATATTATCCCGATGACTGCAGTACTTAAGAGTACTAGTACCGTATCCTACGTGACATCATCTCCACTATGACTAGAGTGATACTTCTGTCTTGACATCACACCCAACACACTACGATTCTCAATATACCCAGCAGAGGCGTACACAGAACCTGTTAAAGCCCTTGACGACCAAAACCAAAGCATATTGATTGTCGCAAGTATTAGCGGTGCAAGTTTCAGGTTAAGACCAAATACACCTACCCTGATTTCGGACTTCCATAGACACATAGTCATACTACCAATGGAATTCCGATGGGGTCTATCCAGAGCAAAGCTGTTTTCCATACTATCGGAAAAACACAACCTCCTATTACACTTCCATGAGTATCCAATACCCAAATATATGAGAACTATGCTATTGTGCCCTCACAATGCGCACAAGTGTAATACTAGTCTTTTACGCATTTATCGATGTCCAATCTCGATAATACTCTGACTAGGGATATTTAATGATTATACCTTCGTAGATTGATACTGTCTCATATCATCTCAATCCAGGAACTAATCATAAGGACTTCCTGTCATTTATACATCTAGGTGATCTAATCACAAATGATAAGAGAGAAATCTCCTTTGTCACATAATTAATTTAAACAACAACACCATGATCTGTATAAATAGTGACGCTATGGGTCATAATTGTCCAACAGTTGCAACACATTAGAGTACCAGTTCTGTATCCCTACGTGATCATCATCTTCATA
Organism: Zanthoxylum bungeanum; assembly: GCA_019454045.1. Lineage (NCBI taxonomy): Eukaryota > Viridiplantae > Streptophyta > Magnoliopsida > Sapindales > Rutaceae > Zanthoxylum > Zanthoxylum bungeanum. The sequence continues at coordinate 180,074 of SKCR01031855.1, forward strand.
TGACTGAAGTGATACTTCCATCTTGACATCTCATCCAATACTCTATGATTCTCAATAAGCCCAGAAGAGGCGTACACAAAACCTGTTAAAGTCCCGGACGACTAAAACTAAACCGCAATGATTGTCGCAAGTATTAGCGATGCAAGTATCAGGTTAAAGACCCAATACACCTACCCTGAATCAGATTCCCATAGACACATTATCATACAACCAATGGGATTTCGTGGGGTCTATCCGGAGCGAAGCTGTTTCCGTACCATCGGTAAACACAACCTCCTATCACACTTGTATAAGCATCCAATACTTAAATATATGAGAACTATACCATTATGCTCCCACAACACGCACAAGTACAATACTAGTCTATTCCGTATTATCGATGTCCAATCTCGACAATACTATGACTATGGATGTTTAATGATTAAAACTTAGTGGATTAATACTGTCTCATATCTTATAATCTGGAACTAATCATAAGGACTTTTATCACTTTATATTTAAGTAATCCAATTACAAAATGATAAAATAGCAATTTCCATAGTCACATAGTTAATTTATACAAAAACCATAATGTCTTTTACAAATAGTGACGCTATGGGTCATAATTGTCTAACAATCTTCCACTTGGCCTATAGCCAGTCACTCAAGCATCTAACACCTGAACTATGTACATGTCGCTCAAACTTTTACTGTGAAATAGCTTTCGTCAATAGATCTGCAATGTTGTCATCTTATGCGACATTATCGATCTTCACATCGCCACGATGTATGATCTCACGAATCAGATGGAAACGTCGAAGAACATGCTTGGATCATTGATGAGACCGCAATTCCTTAGCCTGCGCTATAGCCCCATTATTGTCACAATACAATGAGACGGGCTCAGCTACTAATGGAACTGCTCATAATCCAATTAGGAATTTACGGATCCGAACTGCCTCTTTTGCTGCTTCAGCTGCCGTAATGTACTCCGCTTCTATTGCTAAATCGGTAACAGTCTCTTGCTTAAAAGATTTCCAGCTTACTGCTCCGTTGTTCAAACAAAATACGTACCTGGATTTTGACTTAGAATCGTCTTTATCGGTTTAGAAACTTGCATCGGTATACCCGGTTACCTCAAGTTTTCCATCTCCATAGATTAAGAAAGCATCCTTAGTTCGTCTAAGATACTTAAGGATGTTCTTAACTGCCATCCAGTGACCATCATCTGGATCGTCCTGATAGCGACTACACATGCTCAAAGCATATGAGACATCAGGTCACGTACATATCATGGCATACATGATCGATCCGACTGCCGAAGCGAACGGGATCCGACTCATGTTGTCTCTCTTATCTTGAGTTTTAGGACACATGTCCTTAGATTGTGTGACGCCATGTGACACTGGCGATAGTCCCCGCTTGGATTGATCCATGTTGAATCGCTTCAATACTTTGTCAATGTACATGATCTGGGAGAGTCCAAGCAGCTTTCTAGATCTATCCCGGTAGATCTTTATTCCTAAAATATATGCTTCTTCTCCCAGATCTTTCATGAAGAATTTTAATGAAAGCCAAGCTTTCACTGATTGTAGCATGGGAATGTCACTCATTGCCCATAAGCAATACATCATCAACATAAAGGACAATGAATGTCAGTGCGCTCCCACTAACCTTCTTATATATACAAGGGTCATCCTCGTTTTGAATGAAATCATATTTTTTGATGATCTCATCAAAACGTTGGTTCCAAGAACGCGATGTTTGCTTCAATCTGTAAATAGATCGATTTAACTTACAAACCTTGTTTGCAAGTTTTGGTGCCACAAAACATAAGGCTGTTACATATAAACATCCTCCAAAAGGTTTCCATTAAGGAAAGCGGTTTTGATGTTCATCTGCCATGTCTCGTAATCGAAATATGCAGTAATAGCAAGCATAATCTGAATGGATTTAATCATGGCAACTGGTGAAAATGATTCACCGTAATCGACACCATATCGTTAACGATAACCTTTCGCTACAAGCCTAGCTTTGTATATTTGTATGATGCCATCTATGTCGGTCTTCTTCTTGAAGATCCAATTGCAACCAATAGGCTTTACGCCTTCTGGTGCATCAACAAGTGTCCAAACTTGGTTAGTGTACATGAAATCCATTTCGGACTTCATGGCTTCTTGCCATAAAGCAGAGTCGATATCTTGTATCGCTTCCTCATACGTAGCTGGTTCGTCTTCCTCAATAAAATTGACATCCACATGAGGTGAGATCAGAAACCCATACCTCTCATGTTGGTTTCTGACTCTCTATGACCTACGTAGTTCTTGTGTATTCGAAGGTTGTGGTACAGTTTCATCCCTGATGAACTGTTCTTGTTCCGTTAAGTATTCTGTGCCAGGAAAAGTATCACTCCGATTTTCATCGAGTTCTACTTTCCTCCCACTAACCACTACATTAAGGAATTCCGTTTGAAGGAAAACTGCATGTAGAGCAACAAATAGTTTGTTCTCTTGTGGGTTGTAAAAGTAATATCCTTTGTTTTCCCTAGGATAACCTACAAATAGGCATTTATTCGATTTGGGTCCTAGTTTGGTACCTTCCAAACGTTTAACATATGCATAGCATCCCCAAATCTTCAGGAATGAGAAACCTGCTTTCTTTCCTGTCCATATCTCATACGGAGTCTGTTAAACAGACATTAACGGAACCTTATTCAAAATAAGTATTGCACTGTTCAATGCATATCCCCATAAGGAAATAGGTAGCTCTGTGCGACTCATCATAGACCTTACTATATCCAATAAAATTCGGTTTCTTCGTTTGGAAAAACCATTTAACTGAGCTGTTCCAGAAGGAGTCCAAGGTGAAAGAATACAATACTCTTTCAAGTAATCAAAAAACTCATTGCTCAAGTATTCTCCACCACGGTCCGACCGTAATGTCTTAATACTTTTACCGGTCTGTTTTTCTACTTCGTGTCGAAACTTTTTGAATTTCTCAAAGGTTTCCGACTAATGTCTCATAAGATACACATAACCATAACGTGAAGCATCATCTGTAAAGGTTACAAAGTATTCATATCCACCTCTAGCCTGGCTACACATGGGCCCACATACGTCACTATGAACGAGGGCTAATAGTTCGGTGGCACATACACCTTTACCGCTAAAAGGTGATTTAGGCATTTTGCCTAATGTATGACACAAAAATCGGCGACACTGTTCTAGGCTCGCGGCCTAGTTGGGAGTACGGAATAACCCGTGGGCGAACTAAACTGGAGAAATAACATGGAGTCACCACCCGGTGTTAGCTGGGATAAAGATTTAAGGCCGCACTCACCCCTCGCAAGAGAAGACCTCAAACCGTTGGGTTCGGAATGGTCTCTTACTTATGTCACTTGTAAAGATATGATTTGTGCAATAAACTAACCGAATCTACTCATTATGTATGCTCAAAGGTAGCCTACACTTAAGTTCGCATGCATAAGAATAATAATGAAACCTATATCTAAGTTTGCATGCTTCAAAGTAAGTTGTCATGACGGCAACACGCAATAACATACAATCATCACACAAGCATGCTCAATTATCTAATGCGGAAAATAAATAATAATCTAAGCATAAATATAAATTAAATCCCTGATATGATATAAAACAACCTAATCATGCATAAAGAAGGAAAATACAATCGCTAAATCATGCTTAAGATGAATAACATACTAGCAACCTAATCATGTTCGAATACAATGTTGGATGAATGAAATATATGTATCTCTCAAGCGGTACGTGGCATTGTATCCCGAGTGCAAACCGCAAAACCGTCTATTCGGATTCAGCTAGGAATTTATGTCCGGGTTTCCATCCGATATACCATAAGAAAGAACACATATCCATTCACCCAACGGCCACAACACAAATCAACTTACGACACTCATGCGAAGATATATTAAAATAAATAAAGAAACGAAAGATAATAAATAAAGAAGGTGCAATCAGGTCTAACCTTTTATGTCGCTTCTTGTAAGTGCGTTACACGGCCGTTGGAAGGGTTGCTGATCCGTAACTCCTCCGGTTCGCTAACTCAACATTTTCCTTCGTTGTTTTGCTGTTTGGGCTGTTGTTTTCACTCTGTTTCACTGTTGTTTCCTCACTATTTTGCTGTTCGTTCTTTGCGGTTTTAAGGGGGTAAAACATGGGCTGTTTTGGTGCGGTTTTAGGGGGTTTGAGCTGCGGTTTTGGGACAATTTCTGGTCAGTTTTTTGGCTTATTTTCACGGTAATTCTGGCAGTTTGTGGGGCTGTTTGGGCCAAAAACTGGACAGTTTTAATGAGTGTAATTTGTGGCAGTGCAGTGGACAGTTTCTCGATAATTTGAGGGGCTGAACAACAAGGGTTCTACTCGTGCAGAGGGGGAGGCAGTTTTGGGGTATTGTATGGCAGTTTGGGGCTGGTTAGTAAGGGGTGTTGTGCGGTAGTAAATGGGCTGAACAATGAGGTGATTATGTGGCTGTTGATGGGGTGCGCAGGGAAGAATTTTGCTTTGTTATTGGGCGGCAATATGGCAGGTTTTCTTTGTGCTCTTGGCGTGAATTCTAGGTTTTTTTTTTTTGCAAGAATATTGTTTTCATGAACTGTAGGTTTAGATGCGTTGGTGAAGGGCTTTTTTTATAGGCAAATAGATGGAAGCAATCCTAGTCCGAATATGAAGGAATCTCCTAATGATGGTGACATCTCCTAATTAGTATCTCATAAGGAATCAATCTCTTTAATTTAGGATGGTGATTGCTTTTGATTAGGAAATGGATCCATGAGATTTCTTTTACTTAGGAAAGGATTTGACTTGATTTAAGCATGTGTTAAATGTGCATCTTGCTAATTATGAGAGCCATGGGCGTGAACTTGGTCTCCTTGGGCGTGGGCTTTGGGTTTTTGGTAGGCTTGGGTATTTGGGTTTGGTATATGGTTTGGTGAGTGGCTTATGGGGCTTTGGTCCGAGGATAAACTTTGAAACATAGATCCAACAAGCAAACCAAAGCTAGACAACTGAATTAAATACAACAAAAATGCCAATCTCCAACTTTACCCTTCCAACGTCCGTTTCTTACGACTTCCGCAATTTAAAAGGTAGTGTCTTCATACGAGACTCATCATAGGGACTTATATGCAAAAAAACAGTGCCTACAGTCGCCCACACTTTGATGGGACTTGTGTAGTGTGTGACAATGACAATCCTATCAAAAGTACATGTAATGTATTTTCACTTACCTGGCTCGCCAGCTGCCACATGGCTTGCCTATTGGTCTGAACTGAATTGATGATGTGCCATTCCTGGCATGCTAAACCTCGTACCTAGGGTGTCACGGTATTCCACAATAGTCCACGGTAATCCACGATAGTCCACAATTGTCCACGATAGTCCATGATAATCCATGATAGTCCACGATAGTCCACGGTAATCCATAGTAATCCATGATAGTGCACAATAATCCACGATAGTCCACGATAATCCACGATAGTCCACAATAGTCCACGATAGTCCACAGTTGTCCACGATAGTCCATGATAGTCCATGATAGTCCATAATAGTCCACGGTAATCCACGATAGTCAACGATAATCCATGATAGTCCATGATAGTCCACGATAATCCACGGTAGTCCATAATAATCCATGATAATCCACGATAGTCCACGATAATCCATGATAGTCCACATGCCGTACCTGGCAAGACTAATACTGGTGTCTCCATACCCGGAGTGCCATACCCGACAAAACTGATGTTGTATTCTGATGTGGGCCTCGCCCCTAGAGTGCCATATCCGGCAAGACTACTACTGATAATGATGTGGGCCTCGCCCCCAGAGTGTCGTACCCGGCCAGACTAATACTGATGACATGGGTCTCAACCTTGAGACTCATCCCCAAAACTGATACTAACACCGTGATGGTTTATATTGTACTTCCTCTCACGAGATAATCCTGATAGATAAGCATACTTTTGTCCTCAATGAATGTTTCGCGTCGAAACCTGAGAACCTTCAAAATACTCGATAAACTCAACTTCGATCGTCTGAATAGGTGATCTGAACTAGACTCCTAGTGTGTGTGCACGCCAAGGCTCTTTCGCAGCTTAATCCTTAAGTAGGCCAACTCGATAATTTCGTCTCAGAGAAACGGATCAGTGGGTCTAACCAATCTAGATGTCTTGATCACACTCTATGATTATTTCGTCATACTCAACATGATATGGTCTTCTTCTTTTTTCTTGTCTCTTTCTTTGCATTCTTTTCATTCTTTTTCTATTTTCTTTTTACTTTTTTCTTTTTTTTTTCTTTATTTGACACACCTACCTTTTAAGGTAGCATTTCTCCTCATGGTGGTCCTAATACTCGCCCATGGGTAGCTTCACTCTTATCGGTTAAAGGCGGTCTATTTTCCTTTTCTTTTCATTAATGAGAATTTTTCTTTATTTCCGACCATATCATATATCATAGCATCAGTAAACCAGGGTGGACATCTAGGCAAACGATCATTCACTGATCCATCATCTCTTCAACTAGTCATCTCGCCAACTACTCAGGCTTCTACTGTTGAGATCCTATAATCAAGTGCTTGTGAGTCTAGCTGAGAGCAATCCATTCAGAGTATAAGACGAGACTCGCACTTATCATTTCTAAGGCTTCTTCTTGCAGCAAAGAATGTTATCACCGGACATATGCCTAACTATCAAAGATTCTCTCTCTCTCTCTCTCTCTCTCTCTCTCTTTTCATTTTTCTTTCACTCACTGCACGGAATTCTTCATTTCTACTACTAATAATGTAGGCTTTGCTCCCTGGGATCCATTCTCGAAACTCAAACTCATATGGGTCTCGACCCTGGGATTCCTTCCCGAAACTGACACCAATGTGGGCCTCAATCCTAGGATTACTACCCGAATCCGATACTATGCTTTCACTGTTTATGATTGGCTTGTCTTTGCCGCTTTCTCTTTTATTCTTCAAAACCTGTGAATATAAAACAAACACAGACAAAAAAAGGATGCAAAATATGTTACGTGTATGCATGCATGGGTGAGTTTCCCATCCCGTTGGGTCAGGTCTTCTGATGGTGACTACTCAGTCATCTCTCCCTCAGGTAAAGTACAGCTTCAATCTGTCAACATTAATCGGCTCGGTGAACTCATTCCCTTCCAAGTCTGACAGTCTCACTACCCCATTTCTCATTACATTCTGGACGATGTAGGGTCCTTCCCAATTTGGTCTGAACTTTCCTCTCGGGTCTGTTGTCGACGGCTTCGATTGCTTAAGCATCAAGTCACCCTTTCTGATCTTGGTAGGACGCACCTTCTTATTGAATGCTCAGGCTACCCTCTTCTGGTATATATGTATGTGATGTAAGGATTTCATCCTCTTCTCATCCATCAGTGCCAACTGTTCAAACCTCTGCGAGGCCCAATCTCGTTCAGGCAATTTTGCTTCTGCTAATACCCGTATGGACTATATTTCAACCTCCACCGGCAATACAGCTTCCATCCCATAGACCAAGGAGTAAGGCGTGGCTCCTGTTGCCATTCTCACAGACGTTCTGTATCCTCACGGGTCATACGGTAACTTATCAGCTCAATCTCTGTAATTCTCAGTCGTCTTGGCTAGAATCGTCTTTATGGTCTTGTTGGCTACCTCGACTGCCCCATTAGATTGCGGCCTGTAAGGTGAGGACTTATGGTGTCGTATCCCGTATCTCTACAGCATCGCCTTTTTCTCTCCCTGAAATTGGACTCCGTTGTCCATGACCACGTGGTGCGGCATACCATACCGACAAATAAGATTCCGAGCTATGAACTTGGCCATCTGTTTTGCTGTAACATTGCGGAACGACTCGGTTTCTACCCACTTTGAGAAGTAATCTACCGCTACTACTATGAAGCGATGTCCATTCGACGCATTCGGTCAAATCTCTCTGATCATATCAATTCCCCATGCTAAGAAAGGCCACGGCTCTAACAGCCTGTGCAACTCTTTATGCGGAAAATGATTCAATTACCGTGTGCTTGACAATCATAACAGTGTTTTACCAGCTTCGCGCAGTTAGCTTCCATTATCGACCAGTAAAAGCCTTGTCTCACAATCTTACGAGACAAATTCAACCTGTTCATGTGCGGACCACATACACCTGTATTTACTTCTTCCATTACCTTCTAAGCTTCTTCCTTTCTCAGACACATCAGCTGAATACCATTGGCTTGCCTCTTGTACAATTCTCCATTCAAATGCACCTACTGAGAAGCCAACTTCTGAATGGCTATTCTTTCCTTTCTGTTCGCTTCTTCCGGGAGTTCCCATTGTTCCAGATACCTCTGAATATCATAATAACAAGGTTTCTCATCATTGACCTCTACTTCCAATATTCTCTATATCTCATAAACTGATCTGTTTGCCGTCGTCAACACAAGTGGTCTCATTACCAATTTTTCCGAATTTTCCCAAGTTACGGCTAGTGTTACCAATGCATCTGCCATCTGATTCTCTTCTCGCGGCAAGTGTTGGAATTTGTAGTCAGGGATAGCCTGTGCCAGACTTTTGAGGTAAAACAAGTAAGGCTTCAACCGTCCTCTTTTAACTCCCATTCTCCTTGCATCTGTCGGATTACCAAAATTGAGTCTCTGTAAATTTTGACACTCTTAACTCTCAAGGCTATCAATGCAGTCAACCCGAATGCACATGCTTCATACTCGGCCATGTTGCTAGTCACTCCGAATGTCAACCTATTAGCCATATGCAAAGTTTCTCCCTCAGGGGTTACTATCATAATCTCAATTCCGGCTCCTTTGCAGTTCACTACTCCGTCGAAATACATCTTCCAACCTTGGACTGTTATAGCTTGGATTTCCTTGTCGGGGAACTCAAACTTATATTGATCCCCTTCAACAGGTTGCAATGCCAGGAACTGTGCCATGGCTCGTCCTTTAATCACCTTAGAAGTAAGGTACTCGATATCGAATTCTGTCAGCAACACTAGCCATCTACCCAACTTTCCAACTAGCGACGGCACTGAATACAAGTACTTCAAAGGATTCTCCTTGGCTACCACTTGGATCTTGTAGGATTGGAAGTAATGGCATAATTTCCTGGACATTCATACTACTGCCAAAGAGATCTTCTCCACTTCCTGATAGTGGGCTTCATACGAAAGTAACTTCTTACTGAGGTAGTAGACAGCATGCTCTACTCCCGTCTCATCTGCTTGTACCATCATTGCCCCCAGCACCTCGGGTTCAATAGCCAGATAAAGTTCTAAGGGTCTACCCTATCTCGGAGGTTTCAAAACAGGAGGTTTCACCAAATATTCTCGGATCTTGTCAAATGCTTCCTGACACTGTTCATTCCACTTCACCGGCTGGTCTTTCCTTAACAGTTTGAAGATAGACTCACATACTGATGTCAACTTAGCGATGAACCGGCTGATGTACTAGATTTTCCCAAGGAATGCTCTAACTTCTTTTTCCATCTTCGGTGCGGGCATTTCAGTAATAGCTTTGATCTTTTCAGGATCCACTTCTATTCCTCTCATTCCTACTGTATGGCCCAGCAACTTCCCCGATGTTACTCCGAACACACACTTCTTGGGATTCAACCACAGGTTGTACTTGTCGACTCGTTCAAGGAACTTCTCCAATGCTTTTATATGTCCATCTCTCATCTCTGACTTAACCATCATGTCATCCACATACACCTCAATCTCCTTATGTATTAGGTCATGAAATAAAGAAGTGGCCATCCGCTGATAAGTAGCTCCGACATTCTTAAGCCTAAACGGCATCACCTTGTAGTAATAGGTTCCCCATTCTGTGATGAAGGCGGTCTTATGCTTATCTTCTTCAGCTATAAGAACCTGATTATATCCCGAGAGCCCATCTGTGAATGAGTACATAGCAGACAAAGCCGTACTATCAACAAGTACATTTATATGGGGTAAAGGAAAGTCATCCTTTGGACAAGCTTTGTTGAGGTCTCTGTAGTCCACGCACATTCTGACTTTTCCGTCTTTCTTCGGTACTGGCACAATATTTGCCAACCACTCAGGGTATTTTACCACTTCGAGGAACCCCACATCTATTTGCTTCTTAACTTCTTCTCTTACCTTCTCAGCCCATTCAGGTCTCATCCTCCGAAGCTTCTGCTTTACTAGCCTCATGTTTGGATAAGTCGGTATCACATACTGAGCAATGCTTCTATCTACTCCAGGCATGTCCTCGTATGATCAAGCAAATACCTTAGCATATTTGACCAATATCTCTTATAAACTCCTCCGCTCTTCGGCGGTAACCTCATTCGTAATTAAGACTTTCTTGGGGCTTTCAGGCGTACCAAGGTTGAATGCATTCATTTTAGCAGAGTTGATGATTGTCTTTATTGCTAACAAATGCGGGGGTACACTCAAATAAATCAGGAAGAAAAATGTCTTCCTCTTCTACAAACACCTCATCCTCCGCAACCGGTTTCTTCTCAGGCTCCTTACCCTCCTCGAGAGTCAGGCTCTCCAATTTCATCAATTCTTGTTCCCATTTCTCTTCTTCTTTCTTCGTAACTTCCTCTGTCAGCGGCTTCTCACCTATCATATCTTGGAAGATCGCAAATCTAGGCACCACAATCCCGTTAACTTCTACTGGTTCAGGCTCTCCTTGATACCCCAAAGCCTTTACAAAGCACTCCATTAACTTCAGCCCTTTCTTCTAAGCCTTAGGCTTAGCTTCATCAGATTTGTTAGACAATTATGACCCATAGCGTCACTATTTGTACTGATCATGGTGTTGTTGTATAAATTAACTATGTGATAAGAAGATTACACTCTTATCATTTGTGATTAGATCACCTAGATGTATAAATGATAGGAGGTCCTTATGATTAGTTCCTGAATTGAGATGATATGAGACAGTATCAGTCCTCGAAGGATTAATCATTAAATATCTCTAGTCGTAGTATTATCGAGACTGGACATCGATAATGTGGAATAGACTAGTATTACACTTGTGCGTGTTATGAAAGCGTAACAACATAGTTCTCATATATTTGGGTATTGGATACTCATGCAAGTGTAATAGGAGGTTGTGTTTACCGATGGTACGGAAACAGCTTCGCTCTGGATAGACCCCTCGGAATTCCATTGGCAGTATGACTACGTGTCTATGGAAGTCCGAAATCAGGGTAGGTGTATTTGGTCTTAACCTGAGACTTGCACCGCTAATACTTTCGACAATCAATATGCTTTGGTTTTGGTCGTCCAAGGCTTTAACCAGTTCTGTGTACGCCTCTGTTGGGTTATATTGAGAATCCTAGTGTATTGGGTGTGATGTCAAGACGGAATTATCACTCCAGTCATAGTGGAGATGATGTCACGTAGGATACGGAACTAGTACTCTTGAGTACTGCAGTCATCGGGATGATATGACTAGGTCATGTTCATCCGATTATAGAGACTAGTTACCAGATATCCGACATGTGCTTCGTACGGGGCAGACACAATTCCAGCCCTAGGCCTAACACGTGACACCTGATAGTGGATCGCAATACATAATACTATGTATACTACGCCTGACATAGATTATATATTCCAGTAAGAATATTTATGGAGAATTGGGTACGCACGGTGCTTTTCTAGAAGTCAACCATGTCTTGTAAATCGGTAAGCACGTGGTACGAGGTACCCACGTATTCGGATAATCCGATGGCTGTATTTACGACCAACATATCCAGGGATCTCTTGGGTCGCTTCCCAAAGATTCACCGATGACAGTTGATTTAAACTAGAATTAATCTGGGATTAATTTAGAGAAAGAGAGAATTGATCTCGGATTAATTGAGGCTTTATTTAATCTGGGATTAAATGTGTTCAGAAGAGAGAGAACACGATTAATTTGGAATTAATCGGTAAAATAAATTTAATAGTTAAATTTGATATTTCTATTTAATTTATTCGTATGGGCTAAAATTAATATATCGAATATATTAATATGAATTGGATTTCATTACGATATTAAAGTCGGACTTTAATACGAACGAACGAATTAATTTAGAATTAATTCATAAACGACGTTCGTAATATATTTACGAGGCATCGTTATTTAATTAAATTAGATTTAATTATTTAGCAATGAAAGTTCATTTAATCGGATTAAACGGATCCGAGCTGCGACAAATATTCGTAGAGATATTCGAATTTTGAATTCAAATATGGGGCCCATTTTTATGTGGTAGTTGGGAGGGTAGTTGGCATTTAAGCCAATACCACTTACTTTTCAACTACATGGTTTTGGTTTTGAAAAACCAAGACCCAACTACCAAGTTTGGGTGAAAAGGGTAAAACCCTTTTACCAAACCTAATTCTCTCACATTTAACACACTTGGAACAAAAGGCAAACCCTAACATCCTCTCAAATGGGTGTGATCTTCTTGCCTCATTCTCTTTGATTTTGTTGCAAAATCAACAAAACTAGCACTTCAAGGAATCAACCAAGGTGATAGGGAAACTAACTCAAGGGTTGGAATCATCACTCAAAGCTTAGATCTTTGAGATCTCTTCTCAAATTTTAAAGCTCAAATTCGTTCATTGTAAGTATATTTCGTAACTTATTTTGAATTTATGAACACCTTTTCTTGCTTATTAGATACTTGGCATGTTTTAGGGACACTAACAATGGTATCAAGAACCAATTCTAAGCATGAAAATTTTAGGGTTCATGAGACTAAAATTTGGGGCTTTTATGTTTTGATTATGATTTCTTCAAATTGATGCTTTGAGCATGCTTAGAATATGATAACTTAGAGTTATGCATGATTAGATTTGAAATAATTGATTGGATCGAATTTTTTAAAATTCCCTAGCTTGGCTGAATGCTTCAGTGAAGTGGACTGCATGTTTTTTTTTTTGTAACATAAAATGATGTGTTTAAATGCATGTTTAAATGTTGATTGTTGGTTTGATTGGATTAGAATCAAAGTCAATAAAGTTCATGTAAAAATCAAAGAGCATATTGAGCATGAAATGATAAATTTTGAATTCAATTTGTGTTGAGCATGAAATGATGTGTTTTGGCTTCAATTTGTGTTGAGCATAAATTGATGTATTAAGCATGATTAATTAAGTTAATTGATATTTTGGAAATATTGAGTTTAATTAATTAATCATGGCTAATACACTTTAATTAAAGTAATTGTATATTTGGAATATTATAATTATGTTAATAAGCCTTTAATTAAGAATTGGGCTAAAAGTGTGTATTTGGGCTTAATGGGCTTGGTTTGATCAAGTTTGGTTTTGGACTTTTGGATTGGATCCAATTGGGCCCAAAACCAATTCCATAAAGTTCAAATACATCACTTGGCCCTTTAAAGAATTTAATTGGGCCTAATGGGCCTAAATTAATTTGTAGGCAATAGGGTGATTCTTATTGGTCCTTGGCATTTTGGGTTTGACCCATTATGGTCAAAGCCCATGCCTTAAGAATTAATTAAAAGCTCATTGGACTTTAATTAAAATGACATTGGATGTTAATGGGCCGTTGAGACCCATTAAGATTGGATTGGATCCAAGTCTTTAAGGCTTATAAGTAAGTGTAAATATTTAATTTCAAATTAAATTTGGAATTAGTATTGAATACAAATAAATTGGATTTAAAGTTATAGCTCAATATAATTTAAGAATACTTACTTTGCGTATTTATTATTAAACGAGTTTGAGTCGCACAAATAAATCATTGTGTTGAACATGGGTGATCATTAATTCAAAGATTAATTAATTGGATTATATTGATTGAATAACATGATTTGTATGAATACATGAATGTATTGCATGAATAATGTATATCGGATGGATATTAGAAGGGTGAGGGCAATTTTGGAAGTTGTAATAAATTTAGAATTTATTTAATTGGACCTGCGTGTCCATCCTTTTATCTCTTTACTCTTTGTAATTCTCTTCTCACCAATTTCCCTCAATGTAAATGAGGTTTCTTTATTGTATTATGTAATTGGGTAGGAGTTAGAATAGTTCTAGCCGGGGACAGTAAAGGGAGTGATTTGTTCTACGAACAATTTGTGAGATATCCATCCACATATCATTATTAATTTATTTATTTATCGCGCCTTATTATGCTTTTAGAATGCATGCTTAAGGTGTATGATGAGACCTAATTAAAGATAATAAATTGGTTTCCAATTTGCACGCGAAAAACCCTCAAATAATATTAAGCGTTTTTCCTTCCGTTGAGTGATTCTTACTCAAGATCCAAAGTTGGCATTGGTTTGTTGGCCAAAGTCAAGACCTTTTTCAATTGCGGATGTGTTTGAATCATGAGAGTTTTGTTCCATATCGGTGTCTTGTCCAAGTCGTGATTTGTTGGCCAAAGTCAAGATCACTTCTTGTCCATCGACATTGATTACGAAGCTTTCCATGTCAATAGGTCCCGCTTAACTGGAATCATTAAGCTTGTTGTGCCAAAGCCAAGGCTTAGTTGATTCAGAGGAAAAATGTTAGGAAAATATATCGGATATATTGGCATATATTAGATATATGTTTCGGACTTGGATGTCCACCTACTGGATCTAGGAATTGGATTAGATCCAATTGATCTTAGAGATCTACCTAGTTAAGTATCATACAATTTGTTGGTCAAAGTCAAGATTGTGTGTTATTTAACGGGATCCTAGCCCACTAGGAAACACGGTTTCCCGAGTACTCGACACATGGTTAAAGACTCGCCGAAAAATAGTGGGAGGCAAGTATTAAATTAGTAATTTCGTTTAGATACTTGCCAATACGTGCTCATTCAGTATTTCGTCAAATAAATTAAAGTATTAGTTGGACTAATATTTAATTGTTGTTTTAATTAAACAGTTGGACTGTATTCAAACTACTTCATTTATAGTTGATTATATAATTGGATTATAATAATCAATATATTTGAATTTTACCAATCATTTATAGTTGATTATATAATTGGATTATCGTAATCAATATATATATTTTATTTTAACCAATAAAATTGTAATTAATTATATAGTTAGACTATAGTAATCATTACACTAGATTGTACTTGAAATCGTTGATTAAACAGTTGGACTATTAGAATCAAGATTAGTTGAAAGATTAGTGTTTAAAAACACACATTCTAAGGAAATGTGTTTAAACGACTTTAATTTTCAAATTGGGAATAAAATTTCAGGATGGTCCTGTAAACTAATAAGTTACTTTATTTGATAAAATAACATATTAGGCCTAAGCCCAGAGTTAAGCAAATAGTAGAGCATGAACTTTGGAAGATTATGTGATGATAACTTTAGTGCTTAATCCAGTATACTTGTCAATAGGTCTCCTTAATTCCTAATCAGAACTAAGGATTAGATCCTTAAAGTATGATGAAAAAATTGAAGGATCTTCATAGATAATTCTTAGATCTTAGAAGTATTAAATTGCAATTAATAACTCTTGGAGAGTTAATGGTCATCGCAATGAGACAAAGCCAAAGTTTGCAATAAGGCAAGTAGCGCAAGGCGTACCCTACTTCGATATTCTAGAAGGCCAAGGCTTGGCCAAAGACTTCTGAATGTGTAGAAAAGGGCAAAGGCAAGATCATTATAATCTTCTAGGAAGATAAAGGACATATCCCAAGATGTCTGCCTGAACTGTGGCAAACGAGGTCACTGAAGCGTGACTACCGTGTGGACAAGGCAGACATGAAGGAATTAAAGACGGGGCAGCAAGGCTCTAACTTTAAGTATGTTTGTCATAAAAATATTCACTACTAGTATTAAAATTGGATTTGATACTAAATTAGTACATAAAATATGCATTGGTGGCAGCATCTGCTACGAGCGGGATACTGACTTGAATTGAGATTAATCTGCGAATAGGAAACGGGATGAAAGTCGCTGTTTTACCATAGATACCTAATTTTAGGAACTACCCTTTGGGTATGTACTTAAATTAGGAAACTGTTATAATGTAACTAGTTTGACTAGAAACATTATCTTTATATCGAGCATAACTCGTTCCGAGTATACCTTTATATTCTAGAGCACTAAAGTGTTTTATTATATAAAGATGATATTAAGCTAAACACATTAGATGTGAATAACATAATTTATATTTTGAATATAAATAAATCTCAAACATAAGACATGACAAACTAATAGCTTAAACTGATTTGATCAGAAGAAACTTAATTGTGGCATTGTATCTGGGACACAATTAAACAAGACTCGTATATCCGCACTTTTGAAGAGTGGGTACTGAGACGGATTTGATTCTATTCAAATGATGTCTTCGAATCTAGTTTATTAGATAAAGTACCTAAAATACTATTTACTTGGTAAAAGTATAAATGCCATCGATCTGTTACCCCTTGTTCATAGTGACGTAAGTGGGCCCATATCTAGTAAGGCCAGAGGTGGATATGAATATTTCATGACCTTTACAGATGTGGCATCGCGTTATGGTTATGTGTTTCTTTTGAAACACAAATCAGAAACTTTTAGAGTTTTGACACGAAATAGACAAACAGATCGGCTAAAGTATTTATACCATCAGGGTTAGACCATGATGAAAATACTTAAGCAATAAGTTTCTCAAATACTTGAAAGAGTATAGTATTCTTTCAATGAGGACTCTCCCGGAACACGTCAGTTTGACGGTGTATCCAAACGGAGAAACCGAATTTTGTTGGACATGATAAGGTTAATCATGAGTCGCTCTAAGCTACCATTTTCCTTCAAAGATAAGCATTAACAATGCAATACTTATTTTGAATAAGGTTACATGAAAATCTGTTGGACAGAAATCATATTAGATATGAACAGGAAAGAAACTGGGTTTTCTCATTCTTGAAGATTTGGGATGCTGGGCATATGTTTGGATGATACCAAACAAGAATTCTAATGTAATAGGGAAACCAAAGTATAGTACTTATACAACTCACTTGAGAACAATGTAATTGTTACTCATCATGCGATTTTCCTAAGAAAAATACCGATATGCAGTGGTAAGTGGGAGGATAGTAAAACTAGATGAAAATCAAAGTTATACTGTTCAAGGCACCAAGTTCTTAATGGAACACAAACAGTTCATCAAGGATGAAACTGTATCAGTAATCTTCGAATACACAAGAACCGCGTAAGTCGGAGGGAGTCAGAAAATAACCTGGGTATGGGTTTCTGATCTCACCTCATAAAGATGTCAATCTTATTGAGGAGGGCAAACCGACTACGTATGAGGAAGCGATACAAGGTATCGACTCCCTATTATGGCAAAGTTCCATGAGTCCGAAATGGACTTCATGTATATCAACTATGTTTGGACTCTAGTTGAAGTACCGCAAGGCATTGTGCCTATTGGTACTATATAAGTATTAAAGGAAGACATACGTGGATGGCAGCATACCAACGTACTAAGTTAGGCTTGTAGTTGAAAGGTATCGTTATCAACATTGTATTGATTACAACGAAATCTTTTACCTGTGTTGCCACGTTAAATCCATTTGGATAATGCTTGCTGATGCTGCATGTTTCATTTATGAAATATGGCAGCTGAACGGGAAAATCGCTTTCCTAAAAGGAAACCTTTGGGAGATGTTTTCAACATCCTGACGATTTTGTCGTATCAAAACTAGCAAACAAGGTTTGCAGGTTATTCGATCCATGTTTGGATTGAAGCAAGTATTAGGTTCTGGAATTATCGTTTTAATGTAATCATAATGGTGTATGATTTGATTTAAAACGAAAATAATTCTTGTGTATATAAGAAGGTTTGTGGGAGCGCACTAAAAGTGACTGTCATAAATAATGATGATACGTCATTTCTTGTAAATGATATTCCCATAATATAATCGGTGAAAGCTTGGCTTTCATGAAAGATTTTCCGTAGAAATCTTGGGAGAAACAACCTTTATTATATGAATAAAGATCTATTGGGTCAGATCTAAAAGTTGTTAACACTCTCTGAGAACTCGTACATTGAAAAATGTACGTGACCTAGTGTCTCATACGCCTTAAGCATATGGATTCACAAACAGGTCAATTCAAGTGATAGTCACTAAATTGATGTTAAGAACATCCGTTAGTATCTTAAAGAACTAAGGATGCTGTTTTAAACTATGGAGAAGGAGAACTTGAAGTGACTGAAATCACTGCTGCAAGTTTCCTAACCGATAAAAGCAACGGTACTATATAGTTTGAATAACGGAACAGTGAGCTGTAAATAATTCCTCATTGTACCTGATCGGTCATAAACCTACAATTCAAATAAACAATACAGAGACATGTAACACCTAAACATAGGGTAATAATCTCACAAAATTATGACACTAAAATAACCATTATAAATTTCTTTACACAACTAAATATATGAAGGTTTGGAAATCAAGATTGGATACGGTTTTATGACATCTAATTCATTTTTATTAGTGTGTTGATATAGTGGTAAAATTATTACATTATGACTTGAAAGTCGTATGTTAGAATCATGACTTATCAACCATGATTATACAAGAGAAAATTGTCCAATTTTTGTGGTGGCGTTTAGATTTGTCAACCATGATTATAGCTATAACTGGACTGCATTTTTTTGGGTGAAGAATTGCAGTTGGAACACAAAATGAAAAGGAAAATTAAATTATAGTTACTTATTAGTTATTTTCTCTATATCACTTTAATTTCTCTCTCTTTTTTCTTTTTCTTTTTGAACTTTTTTCCGATTTCTGGGATGATTTTGATTGTGTTCTTTGGATTTTATGCAATTTATTATCGTGGACAAGGATATGAGAATACAAAAAAAGGCTTGGAGATTTTTAAATGTGATAGTAGCAATGAGATAAATTGGGAGAAATGAGTCAAAAATAATACAACATTACAACTTCATTCATAAATGGAACATTATCATTTTTAAGTCATCCAAAAACTTTTTTTTTATTAGATTTGGATATTTAAAATTTTTTCTCTACAAAAGAATAAATACATCTCTCTTGGACTAAAATACACTACTTTTCCTTCATCTTAATCTTAATTTTTTTTCTTTTCACTCAAATATAGATTTATGATGTTAATCAATGTGATGAAATTTGAAGAGCATACATAAAGGCCGTTTTGATTTATACTCCATAAAATAAAAAGCTTCATGAGTTACCATTATGTAATTAAGATTTATTTGTCTATATTAATATTATTATTATTATTTAATCAGCTACTAATAACATCTTTTTAAAATTCAATACAAAAACGTGATCGGAACATAATCCAAATGCTTTGACGTTTGCCACGAAAGTCGCATCATTTTAGTTGCCTTTTTTAATTGAAAATGTCACCTTTCCAATGGATTCATACGCTACGCAATAAAGTCGAATCGATCCAACTGAGCACTAGCAATCATATCGGAGTTATAATTTCCATATTTATTGATTGAACGAAACGGATATAAATATAAATATTTTCATATTATATCTATATTTTTATCATCATTAATTAGTATCATCATGGACTGACAAAAATTTACTTTTAAAAAAAATTTATAGTTTTTGTGTAAATAATCTGTTCAAGGGTGATTTTCGTTTCAGCGGTAGTTTCGAGATACCCTCCCGAGACAATCTCCTTTAGCCCTGAATTTGTTTGGTTTGGGTATTTTCATCTAACCATCGAAAGAAACTTTTGCATATTTTCGTGTTCGAGAATAATAAACCAATATATTACACAAACATGAGATAATCACTTCATCTTTAACAGATATTGGAAGGATTCACAACCCTAGATAATTTTATAATATTTATTTTTTATTTAATTTACTTTCGCATTGTTTTATTTACTTGTTTTAAACAAAAATCATCGTCCAACCAACAATCAATCAATTAGATACTCGTATACATTTAACATCATAAATTGATAGCATAACTATTAAGTCATCGTGGGATCGAAATATTTCATACTACTTGAGCGATACATGCGCTTGCGTAACGTGTATGTTTACCACTGATCAAATACCCAAGTATTTCGAAAATGAGAGATATGTTGGACAATTATAACTCATAGCATCACTATTTGTACAGAACATGGTGTTGTTGTACAAATTAACTATATGACTGATGAGCGGAAAATATATCAATATTTACCGCCCCTTTTACTTAATATTTTGTTTAGTTTCTCGGGTTTGATGAACGTTTTGATATGTTTTATTTTATTTTACGGATAAAATAATATCGGGACTCAATGAAATCATTTAGAACGAAATGTGGGTCAATTAATGGCAATTATTGGACTTGATATTTTAATTTTGGAGATTGGAAACTTGAAAGGGGGTTTTGACGAAGTGCAGTTTTGGAAATTCCAGTTTTGCGCATCTGTCGTATTTTGGGCATACCTTTTTACTCCGATATCGGATTGAGCTGATTCAAGTTCCAGATTAAAGAAGACTCAAAGATCTACAACTTTGAAAGACAAAATATTTTGGAATTCTAATGATTTCATGACCGAAATGGATGAACCATCCAGAAGTGTGTGGTGTGTAATTATTAAAGTCATTATCAATCATTTTCAAAGCAAAATATAAATTAATAAATAATTAATAAAAATTATCAAATCATCACCAAACAAGATAAGCAATTAGTGGAGCAATTATGGATTTGGTGGAGTAATTAGTGGAGAAATTAATAATGGATTTGGTGGAGAATTTGATGGAGGCAAAATTTTGCCTATAAATACCAAGTCATTTCATTTGTAAAATTCATACTTTCTTCTTTGAAATTTCCTAAGGAATAAATAAAAGATTGTATCTTGTTTATTTATTTACTTCTTTCAGTAATTAATTTCTGCTTTCGCACTTTCTTTTCTTTACTTTTTAGTTTTACTTTCCGCAATTTACTTTTACGCACAATCATTTCCTTTCTTTACTTTTGCAATTTTTATTTTCAAGCAATGAGGAGGTAATTCTCCTTTGCTGGGGTGAAAGGTAAAGCTTTTATTATTGCTATTTAGATTAATCTCCCATAATTATAATATATTCACTATTTAAAATTTGACTTAACAAGGATACCGCTATATTGGCCGGTTGGTAATTCATTTTAATCTGGTTAAACCTGACTAAATAAGGATACCGCCAGATTGGTGGTTGGTAATTAAAGCTTTTACCGCCTATATGGCAGGTTTATTTTGGTTCCGCCTATATGCTGGATTATGGACAATTATTGTTACCACCTTAATGGCTGGTTGGACTTAATTTGACTTAATCAGGTTACCGCCTATATGGCTGGTTGGTAAATTATCACAAGTTTTATGTTATATTTATGGGAGATATCTAAATAGTAAATAGTAGAAGTTAATTCCTTTTACCTTAGCATTTAATTTATTGTAATTTACTTTTCAGCTTTTATTTACCGCAATTACTTTTCAGCATTTTAATTTTATGTCTT